>JAJOOO010026981.1:0-12820 GCA_029582685.1 Solanum piurae
AAGGGAATTAGATGCTTAGCACCGAAAGGGCATGTAAATGAGATGGGGGTCTCACGTTTAGTAAGTCCGGCTCCCCACATGGGTTTCCTCACGTTTAGCAAGTCCGGATTACCCACGGTATGTGTTGTCTCATGAGATGGAAATCCTCACGTCTAGTAAGTTAAGGTTTCTAGAAGCAATCTCCTTGACCCTTAACTATGTGCCCACATAGGACTTTAGCTTACTGGATCCACCTAGATAGCTATGTATGAATGGTTACACCTTAGGCAAGTGTTAACCCTCTCTTTTCGGTGTGGGAGTAGAACACCGGATTCCATGTAGCTCTCATGGTGTATGTCGGTTATTGCAATATTTCCCTAAAGTAAAAGTAAATAAAGGTATGAAAGGTGTGAAATCCTACTAGGGCTTTTTTAATGGTTTCTACATAGTGTAAGGTAGGGTATAGGACTTCTCTTGCACATTGCACTTGTGGGATCTTAAGAGATAGTTGTAGTAGTCTTCTCTTATGATTACGAGGATTATGATGATTATGATTTATGTATGTTGAGGCTATGTTATGTATGATCATTATGAATATGGTAAGTTATGATGAAATATGATCTTATGAATGTATGCATGGAATAGGTTGCCTAATGTGATGCTTGGCTTAGAATAGGATTATGGGGTTTTATTCTTTGCATTGCACTAGTATTGCTTGGGTTGTCTACATGTTGGAATGATACTATGTTGGTTTGGACTATGATGCTTACTTTGTGTGCATATTGGATTTACTTGGTAAAAAGCATGTTTTGAATAAAATGTCCTTTTATGAATGTTTCAATGGTTTTTATGCATAGTAGCCATACTTAGTACGTGTGTTGTACTAACCCATATTTTCACCCTTTTTCCCCAAACGTTTAGGTTCGGGCCGTTGAAGATTCAAGCTTACTTCTCAAAACACTTGGAGTTGCTTCCCCAAGTTGGTGAGTCCTCAAGTCCGAGGACAAGACCCTGTGATCTAGCTTCTATGTTTAGTTCTTTGTTTATATTAAAAGACATTGTTGTACTTTCCTATTTCAAGACTTAAGATTGATGTAAGGGGTAAGTCCCATTTTCGATACTTATATGTCTAGATGGTACATTGTGACGAAGTTAGATTCTATTTTTCATATATGAAGTGAAGTTGAACTTCCAAAGTAAAAGTTTTAAATTTTCCGTGATTTTATTCTATGATATATGCCATGATGAAGGCTAAGGGCTTGTATAAGACCTCTTCGAGGTGGAATACGCCGGTAAGGACTAGGGGGTGCTCTCGGGTCGTTACAATGAGTTCTAGAGGCAGGGCTGCAGAATAACACTCCCAATAACTAGTGGGATACTTTGGTGCTTCTTAACGAGTGAGCAAATATGAAGGGATCTGAAGAGAGAAGCAAAACATCTCTTACCTTGGATTACGAAAAAAAATTGGGTCAATATGTTGACATAATACCGATGTCAAGCCAACTACCTTTACTAATAGATGAGTTCCGACACTTTCCTTCTCACTGTAGTCGACAAGCCTTTCATTGAATCAAAGTTTTATAACATATTATTCGGAGTTAGGCATTCCATTAAAGAGACCAATGCCTGTACCAAGCCAAAACATCCCCTTTTCAGCCATGTGACCTTGTGGGAAAAATAATTGGGCATCTTTTTATTACATTCTTGCCTATCTTGAAATCTTCATTGACCTTAAATAAGCCAGAACCAACAAGATTACTTGGTCTGAGTTCCGAGCTGTTTTTAGAGATTAACCAATTGAATTGCTATGTAAATGGATTTTTAGATATCATATTGTTAATTAGAGCGTAATAGCCGACATGCCATCATCAAGTATCATAGTCAGCCCAGACTTTATTCTCATCAAAATATTTTTCAATTTTATCCATGTAAAAATTATGAAAGTCAAGATAGGGAATAGTCATCAACTAAGCCTCTTCTTCTAAATCAAAAGAAGCACTAATTAAAGCCAAACCCGTCTTTCTTATTGCATAATTAATAAATTAAAATATGACATTTAATAAGGAAAACTTTACCCTACTTATAAAAGCTTGCAAAAACTTTTTTGACTCACTGAGTTTTCAGCCTCGTTCTACATAGGATACAAATATGCTAGGATTGATAAGAATTCTTACACTTCCCCAAGAACTAATTATTGAAATATTTTTATGGCTTTATGTTATAACATAGGTGCTTTTTAGGTGTGTTTCTAAATTTTATAATGTCCTTGTGTTTGATAGAGATTTCACTTATGTTCATCACCGATGCTCTATGACTCGTTATGGTGGAAAAATTGTAGATCTATACGTTGTAGATCTAAATTAATATGGAAATGCCTCTAGATGGAATTTTAATTGTCACGGTCAATACTTAAATAGACCGTGTGTTAATGGTTTGTACTGCAATTGGAAGCACTACAAGGAATCTGTTAGTGTTTTCAATAATCTGTTAGTGTTTTCAATCCCAGTACCACAAAAATGGTATTACTTCCCTTTCAGGAAAAAACTTCTCACTTAGTTAAATCTTTATATTACTGTTCACTAGGTTATGAATTCGTAGAAAATAAGTATAATGTTTTGATGCATGATAAGAATTCACATGGGCATATATGAAATTTTATTTTCACTTTAAGCATTGACAAATAATGGATAAGAATTAAAAGCATCAATGATATTTTATCATTTCTTCAATGACGATGACAAGACAGAAAGCCATAAGAATATTTCAGTAGTTAGTGTACAAAACTTCAAGAGATAATTACTGAAATATTCTTATGGCTTTCTTTCTTGTCATTGTCATTGAATAAAAGACTTCATTGATGCTTTTAATTTTCCATGACTTGTCTATTCTTAATGTAAAAATAAAAGTTTGTACATGCCCACGTAAATTCTTAACATGGATCATAACTTTATACTTCTTTTCTACCGATTTATAGCCTAGCAAATTGTAATATAAAGAGTTAATTGAGTGATAAGGGAAAGTATACCATTTTTCTTCTAATGGGATTGAAAAGTTTAACAGGCTTCATGTAGTGCTTCCAAATGTAGCACAAACCATTAACACAAGGTCATTTGAAGTATTGACCATGACAATCAAACTTCTATGTAGAGGCATTTCCATCTTCATTTAGATATATATCATATAGATAATCAATTTTTCTCATAGGAATTTCTTTCCACCATCGCGAGTCATAGAGCGCTGGTAAAGAGCATAATTTCATTTTTAATAAGAGAAAAGTAAATTATAAAACATAGAAAAAAAATATAAAACACATCAATGCATAACAGGAAATCATAAGAATATATTGATAATTAGTTCTTGGGAAGTGTAGGAATTCTTTTCATAGGTATGACCTCCTTTGTATCCTATGTAGAAAGAGGCTGAGGACTAAGTGAGTCAAACAAATGTATTTGAAATATCTTATAAGTATGGAAAAATATTTCTCATTACATATCACATTTGACTTGATTAATGCGGTATATGGTTATCCGATTCCATATGCTCTTTGATTTCAACTAACGCATTTATCATTTTGGAATTCATAGACATAATAATATTGGATTTTGTTGCAAGAAGAACAGGGTTACAGATGAGCTTGTGAAACAGGGTGTATCTGTGTGATCCATGTACATAACCAATGTGTTTGATAGACAGATCTTCTGTTGTTAGATTGATATAAAAATCTAGTTTTACCAACTTTCTAAACTAAATTGAGTATAACTCAATCTATATAAAATGTAAAAATATAGTCTAAACAACAATTTTTCTCACAAAAAATGAGAAAAATAATATTTAAAAGCTATCTTAAGAGGGAGTTTGACTTAAATGTAAAAAAAAGTTCAAAGACGAAAGTACGAATCACAAGCAAGAAAACTACATCTGAAAATTCGAAGCGCATCATTAAATTGCCCTTCTATTTTGGATGAATGGGCTATTTGTGTTAGAAGTACTACCCAAACTATATTGTCTAAAAAAGTTTCTGCTATTTGTATTAGAATTCGAACTACATTGTCAAATAAAATTGTTGATGCATGTATTAGAGTCAATTGGAATTGTATAAATATCTGATAATTCATCTTTGTTCTCTTCATGTCCATGTCCATTAGCCCAAGGGCTATATTTTGTGAGCTTTCTCAAATTTCAAAGTTCCATTGCTACTTCTTTCATTGTAGGCCTATATTCACCGTGCAGACTAAGGAAATACCTTAGTAGCTCAACCACATTTTGGAGTTGCTGAAGGCTTCCTTCTCTCACCATATAGCAATCAAGATTTTGAAACAATTGATTCACTCTCATGTCTAAAACAAAATAATCTTCCAAATTCCCATTCATGTAATTTCTTTCCCTTGAAATAGGTTTCATCCCTGTCAAATGTTTGGCAAGAACTACTCCACAACTACAAACATCATGTTTCTCTTTCAATTGACTAGTGCAAAAATATTCAGTGTCTAGGTATCTTTGGGTCCCTTGTACCATTTTAGCATGATGTGTTTGATCAATAGGTATTTACCTTGAAGCTCTAACATGTACCACTGTCGAGGTATAAACATCATCAAATAATATATGGGAGACTTGACATATGTTAGAGCTGCCTCAAATTCTTTTTCCCGCTGATTTTGACTACTAATGTCAGCATGCTTTAGCTTGTCTTGAGACTTCCTCAATTTCATGAAAGCTGAACAGATCAGGGGATTATTGTGCAGTAAATGGGCTCCAGTTTTCACTGGAAGTGAAGCCTATTTTTCTGGGCATTTTCTATTTCTTTGTGCCAGATAGTGGAGCCTATGTTTCTGAGCATTTTCTATTTTTGTGGCAGAAAAACAAAAGCATTTAGTTGTCTTTTTTCTTTTCCTCATTTTGAGTTCTGGAGAACTTGGAATTGTACTCTACCTTCAACATAGTGAATTTGCTCGTCATTACCCGTGATTTTTTCCCAACTTGGGTTTTCCACGATACATTGTGTGTCATTAATTGTGTTTCCAGATTCCTTTCTCGATTATTCACATTTGTCTAGTTTTTTATACATCTTATTTCCTAACAAGCATCTCTATGAAATATAGACATTTAGGCGAATTGACGAAGATAAACAAGTGCACTTGTTGTCTCACTAGCAACTCTTACACGATTTTTCCAAGGTAACCAAGGTGCTCTGTTTTGATTGTGGATATACTCGTTAAAAGTTCCATGAGAAATTTATTCATAGACAAGTAAAGGAACTTTGGCTTCCAAACAACATCCAAAGAGTCTCACAACATTTCTATGGTTGTCTTGAGTAAGACAAAATACCTTATTGATGAACTGTTCAATCTATTCCTCCTTCATAAACTTAGATTTCTTAATATCAACTATGCGGTTATAAGGTAGGATACCATCGTAGAAATTTCCATTTCCACTACGACCAAGAATTCTTTCAATAATATAGTTCTTTGTAGACTTTTTTAGTTCCATGGCTGTAAATTTTTTTGTTGCTTCTACACTACCCTCATCAAAAGAAATTCTTTGTTTCAATAGCAAACAACCATTTTGTTGAAAGAGTTTCACGAGAAGTTGAATGTGTTTTCTTTTGTTGATGCTAAATAGAGTCATGTTGTCCAAGCCACTAGGGATACTAAACAAACAATCATAGCTTTGTTGATTGAACAAATTTTGTTGGAATTCAAAATCTAATACATCGAATGGACATGCATGTATTATTTTTTTCAGTTCAGTAAATGTATAGAAAGTAAGCAGGTGATTTATCCATATCTGAGTAGAGAAAAATTCAAATTTGAATTCTAAGAAACTTAACAATATAAAAGTTAATCCATGGGAACTCAGAGTTCGAGTTTGGTGCAATAAAACCACGACTATAGTTTTTTCCATCACCACTATATCCTTCAGGACATGAATAATTATAACTCCCCGGTATATTTGTGCAAATTTGTTCACATTAATTGGTATTTGGATCTATAAATTCATCGATATCTGGCATGAAAAATAGAAAAAATTAATACTTTAATATAACAAAAACAACTATTAGCGGTCATAAAAATGCACATTAACAAAGAGTGTTAAAGTCTTTAGCAATGTTATTTAATTGTCATTTGATACAATGTTGCTGAGGCTTTAGAGGACATATACAAAGAATGTTAACTTCCTTTAAAAGAACATATTAATTAAGCTATTGTCATTAATTAATTGTCACTAAAAAATATTTTTTATATAGTGCCTGATGCTTTGTCGGTTGAATCTTGTCGTGTTAAATTTAATATATGTCAAATGTATCAAAATAAATTTTAATTTATTAGTCCCTCCGTCCCATATTTGTTGATTATTCTACTTTTTACACGTATATTAAGATATTATAAATAAGTAATTTTACTAATTCACCATTTAAAAAACTTTTTGGAAATTTTGCAAATAAATATGAACACTATTAAAAAGAATTAATTGCAAGGGCTTATCGGAAAAAATTAATTAATACTTTCTTTATTTAGTAATGTGGAAAAATAACATGGGACAATTACTTTTAGTATGATGATCAACTAATATAGTACAGAGGGAGTTGTGTTAAACATGTCATGTGGAAAGTTTGAATTAAAATGATTATTCTTTTAAATGAAAAGAGAGAAGTGATATATACCCCCAGAACTTGTAACTTTTTATTCAGTGAACACCATAACTATAACAAGGTTTAAATACTACCCTCCCCCATAAACTAGATTCTTTATTTAACGGGTGCACTCATACTATCCAGAGACTTCAATCGTGTGTACATGCACTATCCACTATAGAAAGATAGATTTACCTGACCCATTTTAATATTTACCCAAGTTTCATTAACTCTATAAAAATCCAAGTAAATATTTACTCGACCCTATATCTATCAAAGTCCTAATTCAAAGAAGTCAAATTATCAATATATTTGGAATATTTCTTCTCGAAGCTTGGTTGAAGCTTTTGGTGAATATTTTCAAGTTCTCTTCTCAAAGTTAGTGTGAATTTTGTTAACTTTTCTCTTTTTCTTCAAAGCTTTTGTCATTAACAGTCAAACCTCGAAGCTTTGGGTGAAGCAGTGGAGCTTTTTCTCTGGTCAGTAACAGTAACATTGAATTTTCTTCGATGAAAACTGGAATTCTTTCCAACTAATTTATTATATACTTTGAAATCTATTTTTTGTTTTTTTTTCTTGTTTATATTGTATTTTCACTTGTTTTCTTGCTAGACTTTGAATTTTCATCATATAATTCTTTTGTGGTTCTGGTAAGGTTTTTGATTTGGGGTATAGTTATCATACTAATGACAATGTTTCACTTTTTGAATGTATTATTTTGAAATTTTTTGTCTTATAAATGTATGGCTATTAAGGTTTATCGTGATTTCTTTGAAAAAATTAGGTTTTTTTTTAGTAGAATCATTATTTTATGATTGTAATTATAGAATAATTTTTTTGCCTGTTGTTGGGATTCTTATAAATTGTAGTCAATAAAGCATCAAAGTTATCTCAAAGTGGTTTCCGTTGTAAACTTGATGATTGAAAAGTAACAAGAAGTAATAATTGAATAAAGATTAGGTGTTTCGGTGCTAGCAGTTGTTATCATGAATATTGATGGAGAACACATTGAGGAATATGACGAGATGGTTAATGCACTTGATGGAATCAGAAAGTTTAGTTATACACCAAAGAAGCTGGATTTGGATTTTATGAATCGAGAAACCTCTCCTGCAAAACTATCCATTCATGAGTGATAATACTCAAATTGCCCTAAAAAGAATATAAAGAGTAAGCGATCGTTGTCAATAAAAATACTCAACTATGAGTCAAGGTCAAATCCCACAAGGAATAGGATAAGAATTCAACTAGAAAATTAAGTAAGCAAACCTATTCATTCTAGCACTTTAGAACAATTGGGTGGATGATTCCACCAAATTTACAAAAAGAGATTTTTAATCAAGTATCACAATTAAACTAAAAATGCAGGGTTTTCACAACTAAAAGACGATCTAAGGGTGAGGGGATAGGTGTTCTTGTCACGTAGAGGTACAAGTGATGCTCCATTGTGATAAACATGTATGGACAGGCTAGGTGATCTTCAATGACACCAATCTTTTTTCGATCTCATAGTAACATATCATAGAATCTCATTTAGGTCTAATCTATGTGAATTACAAATCAATCCATTACCTTTCATAAATCTATCTTTCAAGCAGATTTGGCAACTAGAATTGAACAATAATTTGTCTTTCAGGCAAACCGTGGAAGCTATACCTAAAGTGCATGCATCAAGTTATTTTCCAACTTTAATTGGGCTCTTTCGAGCCACAATCAAAGATCTAGAATAGTACTAAGTTTTCAAACTTAACCCACGAAGTTAACCAATGATAAATAACCTAAATCTAAACATGAACAACAATAAAACAGAGCATAGTACAAGAACCAATGCGTTAAATCAACACAAAACCCTATAGTTACACCCCTGGAGCTGGGGTTTTAGAAACACATCATAAAAAGAAAATTATACCTATGATGTTACTAATTATTAATGTGTTGAAATTAAGCAATAATCTTCAACACCCACTTCAATCTCAACCCTTAATTGTTAATAACAATAGCGTTTCCAAAATCCCAAAACAAAGAAAAAAGTATTTCTCAAAACTAACTATGAAATTAGAGAAGAGATTCCCAATTTTCTCACACTGAACTCTCTCCCAAAAACTCTTGTCTCCAAAACTCTCTCTATTTTGTCTCTCCTATGGGCTATCTATAGTTTCCCTAAAATTTGGCCAAGATTCTATGTGCGAAATATTTGGTGACGTTATTCAAGTCGCCTTACTCATTCAGTGGATTGTTGTTTGCTCTGTAGGTCTTCTTTCTTTTGCTTCAGCTTTCTTGTGTTTGAACCTGAGTTGGGGATCTCGATCAATTCAGCCTTTCACATTTGGTGGAACACCAATTTAAACCTTTTTCACCTTTTAAACTTTTATTTTTACTCGAAAGTCTTTCACCTTTGGTGATGGTCTTCTACTTCGCCCATTAAGCTTTGGCGAATCACCTTTTTGTCTTTTGTCCGTCGACTTTCCTTCAATATTTTTAATTCCACAAACTTTTAAATTAAACGAGGTAGGGACAATTGGGCGACATACACTTTTGGTTAGGTAACTACCAGTTGGGTGTTTGTACTCCTTTCAATATTTTTGGCCTTTTTACATGTATTCATCCATGCCATGACCTTTATCCTTCATACATGTAGAACATCATAATATCATTAGGACATAAATAGGAATTAAGGACAATAGTTGTTGAACCAAAATGGCCAAAAATGAGTAGAAATCTACAACTCATGAACACCCCCAACTTAAACTTTTGCTTTTCATCAAGTAAATCAAGAACACAATTAGTTCAATAAGGGTGTCTATAATTGTTCTCAATGTGAGTTAACATGAACATGTCACCACAACAGTACTAACAACCGCATGGAATAACCCAATCATGCTCAAAGAGCTTCAAATGATGACTAATGAATATCAATACAAGTTTAGGCTCTCTTATGCTCTCAAATAATACAAAACTATGCTTTAACAAAAGCATTTAAGTTCCCTCACATAAAAAATGATTAAATGCTCTCATAAAGCATAGCAATAATGAAGTTGGGAATCACTACACTCTCACTCTTCGAAGGAAAAATACATGCAAGCCTCGTCCCATAGGTTTGCCAATATTTTACAATCATCACACAACCTAGTTTATGCGAGATCCCAAGGGTATTTTTAGGCTTGTAATGGGGCATCTAAGGCATCAGTACCCGACAAATCAGTAACAGAAGGCTGCAGAGTAGCATATATCAAGGCATTAGTGCCCTACATATCTATGGATGTAACGGTAGAGTCTAAAGAGAATCCACTACTGCCAACTACACAAGTCTCTAGATGAGATCTATCTACAGTAGCCTGCACCATCGTTTCCAACATTTCATGCAAATCTGTCAGCATCTCAGATATCCTCTCCAAATCCACTCTTAAGAACTCCTCCTCATCTGTCTCCTTAGCATCATCATCTTCAACGTCGACTTGCTACTTAGTTATGTTACTAGGGTCTTCAACACTCAGTTCGAAAAGAGGCACCACCTCATGTATATCAGGAAAAGGGGACCATATCCCATAAAATAAAAATGTTGATGGAACTCAACTAGTTCAAATCATCACCAAGGGTGGCTACCTGTCCCTTCAACTTAGTGAAATCCTAGAGCTACTCTCTCTATTCTCGGTAGCCTCTACTCTAGTTGTGAGGCTGTCAAACCTCTCTACCCATATGCTGCTAGAGTTGTTTGGTCTACACCAAACTCATCTTTGATCGAGCACATTTCTACTTTAATTTCCTTCTCAATGATATTATGCATCTCCCTTTCTATCCTAGATTCCCTAGCATCTACAAAATGGGCAAGATTGACCATCGGATATATCATGGCTTAGGTAAAAGGAGGTCTGCATGCAAGGGTAGGTTAGCAAAGGTGGAGTGAGTTGCTTAGCTATAAAGTATGTAGTAGGGTTGAGGAATACCTTATGGCTCTACAGAAGAAGCGGTATGAACAACATCAGTCTCAAAAGGCCAATAAGATCTACAACAAGAGTAGTGTCTGATGGTGGTAGTATTCTCCGAGATATACCATCTCTGAAGTAGTCGGCCTCGATCCTTCTAATGTCAATGGAGGAGGTAGGGGTAATATAGACATCTCTCCTCTACTAGAAAGAAACTCTAGTAGCTTTACACAATTGTCTGATTAAGACAAGGAATGGGAGAATGGTCTGCTCCTAGTATGCTTCTATCAACATCTCTTCCTCAATTATAGAAGCAATATAAATCTCAATCTGATCAATGAGTTTTCCCGCCAACATGGACTTTGGATGCCAGAGAATAGAATTATTCAGGGATTACGAAGATTCTATCTAATGAACCTAAACTTGTATCGAGAGGCGATGTTGATATCATTTTTCATAATATTCACTCCTTCAACCATCCAGAAGGAGTATTATAAGAAATGAGGGGTGCCCTCCACTCTTTGAGTCCATTTAAATTTTGCTTCATCCAAAGCAGGTATAAACCGAATTTGTTTCCTTTGGTGCCCATGAAATCATTTATCGGCCTGGAATGACACTAAACTTTTTTACTTGGAACTTCACTTCTTGCAATAGCTTCCATATTACTCCATTTCTCTTCTTTTGTAAAGCTTTAGAATAGGCCTAGTAGAACTCCCTCACCCATACTGGGACATATGGGGGTCAAACTCTAGTGAACCACTCACCCATGGTGCTTTATCATAACCCTGATGGTTGGGTTGCCTCACAATTAACATTTCGGTTTGAAGATTGTGTGTTTAATAGTAAAATATCTTGTTCCTTTACCTTTTCCTTGCTTTACATTGCTAGAATTGTGGGTGTAATTGTGTATCTGAAATTGGGGCTTTGTGCTAGATATATACAAATTATATGTGGTATTTTCTTTATCATCCTAATTCTTTTGTGATTTCATGATTTATGCCTAAATTATTGAAATAGGTTTAATCTAGTTTCATGTTTGAATTTATGATTTGAAAGCTCAAACTTAGATCTAACCCTTGGAATCTGTTAAGTGAAGAACATGATTAATAACAATAGTTTGATTTAAATAATAAATTTGAGACCAAAATGAGATAATTGAGGTCTACTTTGTTGATAGCTAAACTTTCTAGAAATAGGGGTTTAGATTACGGTCTTGGATTGAATTGTTGTTTAACACGATTTATAAATAATAGAGATTTCGTGATTAAACTTATTGAGACCAAGAGGACATTAGTGTTAATTGATAAATGTAACGACCCAAGAGCACCCCCTAGTCATTACCGGCGTATTCGACCTCTCGGAGGACTTATACAAGCCCTTAGCATTCGTCTAAGCATTATCATACAAAAATAGCGGAAAATTTAAAACTTTTCATAATATAACACAGGACTTAAAAAGTCACCTCATTTAAACCTTTAATACAAATCGGAAAATTACGTCTCAAAGTAGCCATCTTAAAACACGACTACAACACAGTATAGACACATCCCTTACAATACAAAAATTACTACTATCTAGTACAATGAACTTAAGGAAACTCTTTAACATAGAGGTCCTTGAATCTTTAAGTACACACTCGAACTTGGGAATAGTAAGCCAAGCTCATCACTTCTAGGAAATGTCCTTTAGCCACCACCACCTACACTTGGTGTAAAAAGATGAAGAAGAATGATGTAAGTACAAGAATGCACTAAGTATGATAACCACGCAAAAACATGCTTTTAAGAGGACATTTAGTTGGAAATCATGCATCATGCCTTTTTAGAGAAACTTCATGAACCTTTAACACATTAGGCACAATACAAACCACATACATCATCATACACATGGAAACCATTCATAATAGCACATAACACACTTATAACATTTTAGGCACATTCAATGCATACAATACATTACCTTCTTCTTTATCTTAACTTCTTTCCTCAAGCAACCCTTAGGGAATACTTGGTGCAATGTATCACCTTAAGGTTACCAAAGGTGAACTTACATATAGACTTCATCAATCCAGCCACATATATGCATAGACTCATAAACACACCATAAGACATTGTCTTCACATATGAACCATCACCTAAGAAAACCCCCAACTCACACTAGTGCAATGTGCAAGTAGCATCCCATAATACTACTCACACCAAGTGTTCCTAGGAAGCCACCATAGACTAGGCACATCATATTCAACAAGTCATAACATCTTCATTTAACATTAGACATAAGACCAACA
>JAJOOO010026982.1:0-16606 GCA_029582685.1 Solanum piurae
TTCCGCTTGCTATTTTTTTATGCAATGTTTTCTTGGTAAAGAAAGTTTTAAATTCCTTATGGTTTTAGTGTCTATGTGATGAATGAATGCTAAGAGGCTTGTATTAGACCTCTTCGAGGTCGAGTACGCTGGTTACGACTAGGGGGTGCTCCAGGGTCGTGACAGCCATCATATGGAACGCTTAACTTAGTGGATCCACTAGCTAAACTTATGTGATCATCTAAAAAGTATGACCCATTAATACCCATTATGGCTACATGGTTTATGGAGAATTGAGTTAATATGAACTCGCATCCCCATATAGGTGATCAATACTACTCCCAAAAATATACTTAGCTCATATGTTTTAAAAATAGACTTCTTTCTTTGGTTTGAGATAATTACTCAAAATTTAGCTTAAAAGCTCTCTTGGAATCGATGTTCCCTTTTGCTATTCAAAACTCTTTTAGAAATCTCAGTTTCCTCTCATCTTAAATGTGAAAACATTTACGCTTGAAACTACTTAGTTCCCATATATCATTTTAAAGAAAATGAACTTTTCTCAACTTAAAAACTTAAGTCTTAAAACAAAGTTTAAAGCATTTGCAAAAGACTTCTTGAAAAGACTCTGAAAACTTCCTAGACTTGGCTTTTGACTTTCCTTGAATTTGGATTTATGGATTCAAGGCTATGATTCATGTTTATGGATGATTTCTAGATGTTAAGAAGTCATTTAGCGTAGTTAGAATCAATGAAAAGTGTTAGGACACCTTGGAATAACTTAAATAGGCTGAACGACGAAAAACTGGTGAAAAACGCCGATCCGGGCAAGTCCCTGGCACGCCGCGCCAACCCCCAATTTACTGGGGCTTATTTCAAGTGCATTGCTGGCGCGCCGCCCCAGCCCTTTTGGCGCTATGAGGGCGCGTCGCGCCAGCCTCCCTTCAGGCGAAATTCAGACAAACTTTTGATCGCATTTTCTGACCCTAAATCATTTTAATCCGATTCTTTTTCCCAAATTCAATTTAGATTCATGTACCCAAATCATATACACAAAATCTAACTCAAACAACTCAGGGAAACAACACTTAATCACCAAGAAACTCCTAAATCCTAACTCATATTCTAGAACGAAATCAATTCAAGAACAACTATCAAGAACATCAATTTCTCAATTATTTTAGGGAGAAAACACGCTGAATTAAACATGCTTGGCGCGTGGGTGAACTAACCCAACGCTATGTGATCTCACATACCTTGTAGGGATCACCCCTGACGAATTCCACAAGCTAAACTCGACGATCTCCTTGCTTCTCCTTCTCTTTTCTCCTCTTCTTTCCTCTTCTCTAAATCCCTAACTCTTTTCCAAAAGCATAAAACTGACAAAGTTCAGTTTAGACCCTTAATTAATTCACTAAAATGAATTAAAATAAAAGGGTAAGGAAAAGACCAAACTACCCTTAAAAATCCGGATTTGGACTTTCCTTAAACCAATAGCCCAACTTCCAAAAGGGATAACTCACTCATCCGAACTCGGAATCGCGCAAACTTGGCGGCGTTGGAAAGATAATTCAAAGAGCTTTACAACCATATCCATAAATACACCTAACTCATCCTGAGCTAGGATTTATGATCATTTGAAGTTGACCAAAAACTCACTTTGACTTACCTAAAATTTTCCAGATTTCCTTATACTTTCCAAAAATGACTATTTCCAGATTTTAAACTTCTTTCTAGTTCTTTCCAGCTGCGAGATGTCACATATTTGGTGTACATTCATCATCAAGTATTGTTGGGATTAAAATCCATCTCGGATGCAGAAGGAATATCCTTATTAGAAACATCAGAAGAATTATCATGGGCTTGAACAATATTCAAACGAGGATTAATTTTTGTTTTATTTTTATCAGCAAATATAATAGAATGTATGGTATGCAAAGAAACAGCACGATTACGAGCTGGACCATACACCGGTTCAATTTGCGAAATATGCTGGATCGCAAGTAATTTTTTATCAGAAAACGAATGTCTATTATAAGGAACACTCTTATCATCAAATTGAATACATATCTTACCATCAGAATTTTTGAGTAATATGAGTATATTCAGAATTAGTGACAGCATCCGTCATCTGACTAAGAGGTATAACCGAATCCAAAGTCCAAGTAGGAAAATAATAATATTAATATTAATAATAATAATAATAATAATAATCTATATCTAATAAGAGAAGTAACAAGTGACATGTGTCAGTACCACAAAAAATAATTTTTTTAATAATTTAAATAATAAATTTTAGAAAAATAATAAATTGAAAAAGTATAAATGAAAAAAGAAAATAAAAAACGGTTGTGAATCAACCATTTTCAAAAAATAAAAATTAAAGTTTTTAAACTTCTATTAATAATAAATAGAAAGCAAAAATGGCCACCAACAATCGGGAAAAATCATGCAAATAATAAATTTTTAAAAATAATACATTGAAAAAGTATAAATGAAAAAGAAAATCAAAACAGTTGTGAATCAACCATTTTTCAATAAATAGAAATTAAATAATTTAAATCTTATCTATCTATATATAATACGAAAGGTGATAGTTCCTACATGTCAACGCCATAATTATTCTGTAATTTTAATTAAAAAATCATTTAATAAATTATTGAGAGTGAGAAGAAACGTAAGCGTAATTTATGAGATTTAATTAGATTTTCATATTTTATTCCCTTTTTAGGGCAACAGAAGGATTCTTCTTGTATTAAAATTAATGTATTCGGATGGTGACTTATGTATTAGGAAGGTACAAATTTTAAGGGATTATTGTAATTAGAAAAAGAGTAGGGATATGATGTAATTTACTTTTTACACTATGAAATTTATGTAAGTTATACAACAAAAAATTACAACTCATTATTATCTCAAAGAATTATAAAAACAAAGATGAATTTGTTTTTTTTTAATAAAAACGTGCAATATATAAGTATAACTATTTGATTATGAACAACACATATTCTTTTAATAAAATAACAACACATGTTCTTTTAATAAAACTAATATTAATTATGACTTCAGTATATAAATTCACATAAAGAAAATAGTGAATAATAAATAAATAAATAAAATTCTCTCTTTCTCTTTCTATACACGGATAATAACCACCTTTTTAAAAGTGCAGTTAAAACTTGATGTAACTATTTATAAGTTTGAAGAAATTTTTTTTTAGAAGATAATGTTAATGTTCTTATACATTAATCGTTCACTATCTCTTCAGTTTTACTTGCTATGATATGAATAGATTAGAATATTAGAAAAAGTTCACATCTAATCATTGATAAAGATATAAATTACTCAATCTATTCCAATTTATGTGATTTTTTTTCTTTTTTAGTCAGTCCAAAAGAGAATGACACATTTCTATATTAAGTAACAATTTAACTATAAAATGTTTGTTTTACCCTTAATGAAATGATTTATAGCCACACAAATTCCTGTCATTCATTTTAGACCTCAAGTTTTAGAAGTCTTCCTTTCTATCTTAAACTCCATGCCAAGTCAAAGTACCTCGTCGAGAGGGAGTTGTTCGGATGTTAAGCACCCCTCACTTCCAACCCGAAGGTTGCGAGTTCGAGTCACCAATGGAGCAAAAGGGGTGGGAGCTCCTAGGGAGGGATTAAAAAAAAGTCAAAGTACATCACATAAAATGGGACGGAGGGAGTATTATTTTTTAATTTAAAATTTAAAATTTGAATTAATAATATAAAAAATAATATAACAAGTAATTGATTTACTATTTGTATTTAATTAACTTCAATGATTAATACACAATGTATATATTAATTTTATATACATGTTTGCATTATTATTAAATTATTTTATATACACTCTATTTTAAATATCTTTTCAATTATAATCTTACATGAATTTAAGACGACAAAGAATATTTTGAACCTTTTGGATTTGAAATTTTTTTTAAGTAAAATGTACTAGCATGTCATTTGAAACTATGATATTTAACATTTCCTGTGAAAGTTAGAATTAATAAATTGTTAATATGATTTTTCTTTACTAATACAACATAAAAATAATAAAGGACAAACATGTAAAAATATTTGAACTATTTTCTGTTTTATGAAATTAAAATAATCATAAATTAATATATCCGCGTAACACGTGGGTACGTCAAGTTGAACTATAGTAGTAAAAAATATTTCCACCTTGTGGAAAGGTTAGTAGAAGACTCTAGAACTCCCTAGATATTTTCAAGAAGGCTTGAGAATTCCCTAGAACTTGTAGAGAATTCTAGAACATGGACTAAAGTGTAAATATGTAGGAACTTGTAAAGTAAATATCATTTACACTTACGCTCCTAAGAAGTAGTATATATAGAGGGCCTCTTATTTGCAAACTCATCAACCAAGTTGTAAGCATTCTCCAAGCAATATACAAAGCCTTCTTCCAAAGCTTTCTAAGTCTTTCTTCCATTCTCTTAGCGATCTTAGTTTCAAAGGGATTACTTGAGCTTACAAGATCGTAAAAGATTCGTGAGTAAGTTATCAAGTGTCACACGGAGCTTTAGTGAGACTCTAAGTCCGTGACAACGTGGCATCAGATGAAGGTTTGTCACTACGCGAACGAACAACGAAGGAGACGTACATGCTGCTAGCACCACCAACGTCGGGATTGATGGTAGAAGGAAGAACCGCAAGGGAAAGAAGTAAGTAGTGAGGAAATGTTGTTCGACCCTTGATGAGTCCACGATTTGGACTAATTTATAGCTTTATTTTAATAGATTTAGTGTCCTCAAATGCTTATTTTGTACAAATAACTTATGTAAATCCTTGATTTCCACGTATTTGGGTTGAGGAACAAAGCATGGACACTAATGAGCAAAAAGGAACAAGGCAGTTGAAAGAATGAAGAAAAGAAGGTTTGATGATCGCCTAACCCATTGGGTGAGTCGCCGAATGGCTATGATCTCGCCTAAAGTTCCAGTGTGCCAAGCCCTGAAGGAGAAAATCAAGTCAGTGATGGAATGGAGCAGTCGGCGTGTCGCCGAACGGTTACGCGATGCAGTGCTAAGATCGCCCAAAGTTACAGAACTTGAGGATGCTGAAGGCCAAAGTAAAAAGGCGATGGAATTGATCAAAGGGCGGATCACCGAGTGGTTCGGCGATCCCGACTTACTATGCCGAATGGTCCTTCACAACATATTTTTGGCGACTATAAATACATTTTCAAACATTATCTTTGGGATCCGAATTTTATTTTGAACATTCATTAGAGTAATTTTTGAGTTTTGAACTGAGAGTATTGAGACAAACATTTCCTTAGCTTTGACGAATTGAAGTTTTCATTTTTTTGAGAAATTGGAAGTGAGTCTGTGAGATTCTTCAACTTGGACCTTTGTAAAGACGAAATTAATCTTACCCAGTTGATGGAAACACAATTTGGTAACAATTTCTATCTTTTTATGATGTCTAGATAAAACCCGAATTATTGGGGTGTGATTATGTGATTATGATTTAGTTACTGGGTATTGTTAATTGATAGTTTAAATGTTGTTTAAAAGTGATTTCAATCAGTAATTGTGGTTTAATTTAAAGGGTTGTAGTTGCAAATGCAACTCTACCTTCGTGTTTTTGGCTTGCGAGAGAGAGGTTTTAATACCAAGGTTACTGATTTGATGGTCTGTGGGTATTGGATTGTCATGGGTTCAACTCGAGAGAGTGAATCCTAAACCCTTTTCCACTCATTCAACTTGAGAGAGTGAATGGACTAAAGCATATGTTGTTCTTCATTGCTTCTTATTGGTGTTCGAGAGAAACCAATTTGATTCGGCGTAAATTGTTCGAGAGAAAGTTTATCCCCACTAAAGTCTAGCTTATTCACTAATTTACAACTATTTACTATCACTTCAAATCACCCATTTGTCTACCTTAGCCTATAATCCAATCACATGCCAAGAACCCATCTCTTGACTTATTAATTCATATTACTTGTTGTTACTGTAGTTGATAATTAAAACCAAAACCCCCATATTTGACACTTGTGCCACCCTTAATTTGAACTATGCTTTTATTTGTAAATCTCTTTACCTATGATTAACTTGAACTTAATTATACTTGGCTCTTGAATCTTAAGCACGTACCACTCCCTGTGGGATTCGACCCAAACTCACTTAGTTGGGTTATATTACTGACTAACGATCGTTGACACAGGTACCCCACTGTGTGGGACACTCTCCGGTTCCACAGGTTTGAGCAGTTCAGAAGACCCCGTGGCCCCTATATTCCTACATGGGTCCGGGAGTTCTGCATGGAATACGGTGACCTGTTACCTAAGGGCAAGAAGAAGGCCAGTTCCTTCAGACCGGTAGAGTCTATCTTGGTTCGAGGGATAGTAGTAAGATACAGTAGCGATTATATCAATGTTGAATTTGATAGAAGGTCAGTTTTTTACTACCCGAGTTTGGAGACCACTGTGACACCCTTGGATGACTTAAAGGGGTGTCTTTCCCCTCTCATTTATGACACCACCCTGAGGTGGATTGAGGCAGGAGCTCATATTGAAAAGAAGGACTTGAAAATCGCCGCCGATATTGGTTCAGGTTCATTAGTACCTCCATCATGCCTTCACATAATGAGTCCATCCTCCGCCACCCAAAGGCGGCCTGCCTCGGATCAATCATAGCATGTAAGAGCCTCGACTTGGGACTCATTATTAAGCAGGAGATGACCATGAGGGCCAAACAGCGCTAGATGTCCCTTTCTTTCCCGATACTGATTACAGAGCTATGTCGGCGTGCTGGAGTTCCTCGTGATGAGAAGCGGGACATAGAGGTCACTCCCACATCTTCCACTAATATTCGGTGCATATAATCCAAGTACACATGGGATGAGGCATATTAGAGGAGCGCGGCTCTGGTGGATGCATCCCTAGAGATTGATGTCGAGTCTATACCTGCACAGGCACCTTTGCCTACTCCGGCCTCCGGGCCTTCAGGTACACCCACTTCCACTTCTTCTATGGCTCTTGGTTCTTCTGTTGTTCCCTAGCCCACCATCTTGATGGGGCACCAACCTATTCTGCCGATGTGCGGGCAACTCGGCTAGAGGCCGAGGTGTCGTGGATGATTGAGCGAGCCATCTTAGTTGCATTAACATCCCTCCGGACGTCGATTGATATGTCAGAGAGGACATGGGGTTACTTCAGAGGTGACAGCTTTGAAAGCCGAGGTTCCAGATTTGAGAAAGGATGTGGACTTTCTAAAGTCCACAATTTTCACTTCCCTCTTTGAGTCAACTGAGGATCAGGCTGTCCCAGCCAATTTTGAGATGCCTCCGGCCACCACCAGAGATGTGCCTATGGATGATATGGCAGCTGATGAGTCAGAGGCGGAGACGGATGAGGAGCAACTTGATGCTCAGGAGGAGACCATCTATGGATACCTGCCGGATTTGGAGGATACGATTGTACAGTCAGTCATTCAGACATCGCTGACAGAGACGTCCATGGCAGGCTCTAGTGGAGCCAATGTTGATGTTGCACCGGGCACTGATGCCCAAGTTCAGAGTTTGACATTGGGCACTGATGCTCTGACAAATGGAGCGACTGTTTAGATAGGATTTTTCTTTACCTCCCTCTTTGTTATTTTTTATTGACATTTGATCATATTTGTTACATTTCAGGACAACTACTTTTTATTTGTGGTGGGGTGAGGTATTTCTTTACCTACCTCTAGTGTATATATTGGGTTTTGTGTTTTAAACTGTGTTTTGATCGTATCATGTGGATGTTAGAGCTTGTGGCTCCTTGTTATGAATGAAAATGGTATTTGACCCGTCCAAAAAAATTTGGCACTTCTTGTTGTGTGTGAATGTGGTTGTTCTTGTGCAAATTTGAGTATCGGTTATGATCAATACCGATGAGTTGAATAGTATTCTTAATAAAACACAAATGAATGTGAGGCTACGATGAGGCCAAATGAAGTTGCATAGACAATATGTGAACTTTTTGCATCTCGTTGTGACTAGCCGGTTATCGAATGGAGTCTCTTGTGATGAACATTGCAAACTAGCGAAAGTGTGGAGTCTCATTTGATATTGGTGCCAATGCCATGTGTGATGAGCTTACCGTGAACCTTGTGTGATTACACCTAGAATTTTCCCTGTTGGTCCGATTGACTAAGTTATGCAAGCTCTTGAAATGATCTTAGGCAACAATTTTGAAGAGTGAAATAATTTGATAATATACCTCTTTTGTGGCCAACCTTGTGAGATGTGTGAACTTTGCTTGAACCCCCTTTGAGCCGTATCCTTTTATTGGAAGAAACTTGAGCAATCAACCCATAACCCTCATGAAGTGTGGTTTGTGTGAATAGCCAACTTAGGCCACAAGCCTAAGTTGGGGGTGTGGTGAAAAGAGAAGGTAAATCAAGAATGTGAAAATTCCCCCTTCTAGCAATGGACTTGAAAAAGATGGAACCCCTCCATATAAAAATAATAGAGAAAGAAAAGAAGAAAGCAAAAGAAAAAGAATGAAAAAGTTGTGAAAATTGCAAAAGAAATGGGGTGTCCGGTACTCCTTTGGAAGTTGAATAATGGGGTGAATGCTAAGCATGATTCAAATGTTGAAGGAAAGGAAAGAAGTGATGTTCAGACCACATTTCATGAGGGTAGCAACCACTGAGCCTAAATGACCATACCTTTACACTCAGCCCCTTTACAATCCTTGGAAAGGCCTCTTTGATCTTGAGCAAGCTGAGATGAATGTTGATTGGAAAATAAGTGCAAACCTATGGGTGAAGTCATGCATGTGTTCATCTTTGTGAGTGTGAGAGTTGTATGTGATTCCGAAACTATAAATTGTTGAAGAATTGTGTGTGAATATGGAATCATCTTTATTGTGAGGGTATTTGAGTACCTTTGTTGAGCTTCAACTTGCATTTGAAGCAAGTATTGTGAACTTGAGCATCTTTGATAATGGTGAGTCACAACTTGAATCTTTGAGTACACAATTGATCCTTGCATGAGTAAGTTGAGTCTTGTTGTGTGCATTCATGATTGAGTCTTTTGTAGCACTGTTTGAGACATCCTTTTTGAACTGCTGAACTTGAGTTTTACTTGATGACAAGCAAAAGTTTAAGTTGGGGGTGTTGATGAGTCCGAGATTTTGACTCATTTAGGGCTTTGTATATATAGATTTAGTGTCCTCAAATGCTTATTTTGTGCCAATAACTAATGATTAATCCTTGATTTACAGGAATATGGATTGAGGAACAAAGCGAGGACACTAACAGGAAAAAAGGAACAAAACAGGTTGAAGAAATGAAGATGAGTGAGCCTGAGGATCGCCAAGAGCACTCGGCATGTCGTCGAGTGGCTCATCAGACCGCCTAAAGTTCCAGTGTGCCAAGCCCTGAAGGGAAGAACCAAGTTGGCGATGAAAAGGAGTAGTCGGAGGATCGCCGAGTGATTTCGCGAAGCCAAGATAAACCACCCAAAGTTACAGACCTTGAGGATGCTGAATGCCAATGCAGAAGGGTGATAGAAGATACCAAAGGGTGACTTGTCGAGCCCGAGTTACTTCGCCAAATGAGCTTTCGTAGCTTATTTTTGGCGACTATATAAATATATTTTTGAACATTTAGTTTAGTATCTTTTATCAAATACTCTTTAGAACAATATATTGTTAAGTTTTGAGCACCTGGAGACAGTTTTCTCTAGTTTTCCTTAGCTTTGAGGGATTGAACAAATTCACTTTTGAGAAATTGGAAGTGGGTCTTTGAAGTTCATCAAATTGGATCATTGTAAGGACGAAATCACTATTACCCAGTTGTTGGATAATCAATTTGGTAACGGTTTTAACCTTTTTATGATGTCTAGCTAAAACCTCAATTCTTGGGGTGTGATTATGTGATTATGGGCTAATTAGTCTTATGGGTATTTCTAATTGTTAGTTTAAATGCTATTTAAAAGTGAGTTCAATCATTAATTGTGGTTTAATTTAAGAATTGTAGTTGCAAATGCAGTTCTATGTTTGTTTTCTTTGCTTGCTCGAGAGAGAGGTTTTAGAACTAAAATTATTGATTGATGGTTTGTGGGTATTGGGTTGACCTGGGTTCAGCTCGAGAGAGTGAATCCTAAACCCAATCCCACACATTCAGCTCGAGAGAGTGAATGGATTAAGGTGTGGGTTGCTCTTATTTTGCATACTTATTGATGTTCGAGAGAAATCACTTGATTCGGGGTAAATTATTTGAGAGAAATTTACCTCCACTATAGCCTAGCCTACTCACTAATATCTAGCTATTTTCTAATAGTTGCAATTATCCATATATCTATATTATCCTATAATTGATCACATCCCAAGAACCCATCTCATTATTGTTAATTCGTATTGTTTGTAACTGTTTGTAGTTAATGATCAAAACCAAAACCCCCATTTGACATTTGTGTCACCCCTTGATTTGAATGATGTCCTTATTCGATAACTTTTATTCCTATAACTGATTTGACCATGTTCATACTTCCCAATTGAATCTAAAACACGTACCGCTCCCTGTGGGATTTGACCCCAACTCATTTAGTTGGATTTTATACTGATTTACGATCGTTGACGCTTAGAATTGGATGAAGTGTCTTTGAAACGTTATTAATCAAACATCATGTAATGAGTGTAAGGGTAGAAACTAGGGAAAACAATAATCTAAATAAAGGATAACAATGCGGAAGTAAACCAGAATAAATATATACATAAATCCCTCCCAGAACCTGGAAGTTACTAGTACAGAGTTGTCTAATAAAGAGTACAAGTCCCAAAAGTGGACCACAACAAAGCGTGTCTCAAAAAGCAACAAGACTAGCTACAAAAAAAAAAGACATGATAAACGCCAAATGCTCACCCTTGTCTTCGAACCACAACAGCAGAAGAAGGAAACAACTAATCACCGCTGGTAACTGATACTGGTACCTACACACGAAATAGATGTAGAGTGTAGCATGAGTACCAAAAACAACATGAACTAAGTAGGCATCAAGGGCCAATTGAGCAAAAAGGGTAAAAACAATAAGAAATGATAGAATTTAGACATAGAGAGGTCAAAATGGATATGAAAAGAAAGCACACGAGCATACCAGAATTAGACTAAGTACATCTAAACTAAACCTAACTGGGCCTAGAAGGTACACTTGTGCGCAAGGTTAAATAAAACCTGAACGAACCCCCATAAGCCCGGCAGGTACACAAAATAGCTAAGTCAAGTAAGAAAGAATAAAATTGGGCTCCCAGCCAACAGTGCACTCCTAGCCAAGATAGAACGAGTGACCTCGGGGGGGGCACCTAACCAGACAATCCAATCCCAGCCCAGCTAGAAAGAGCGACCTGGGGACACCCAGCCAGCAACACACTCCAGTCTGGCTAGAAAGAGAGGCACATGGGCGATCGTTGAAATCACTTAGTCCACCCAGCCAACAATACGCTCCCAGTCCATCTAGAAAGAATGACCACGGGGGTAATGGTATCTCCAATAGGATCCAATCCAGCAACATCCACCTTGGAACATTGTCCACTCCAAGAAATCACAGAAAAGGCTCCAAGCCTATACTATCTCAATCCCATGCCTCTAGTGATGCACCGAACCTCCGAGAAGACATTGGAACTACAGAATTAGAGGGAGAAGATACATAAGTAAATCAAGTAGCGATAGCACCTAATCTAAGGCACTGACTATCAGACTCAATTTTGCTACTCCAGTCTACATGGAGCTACGTCATCCGAACGACGTCGATAGAAAGTCAAGGCAATCCAGCCCACATGGGTCATAAGTCTAAGGTAACACTAGCCTAACCTAGATTAAGGAAATCCTGCTCACAGTTCATGATGAACAAATCACACAACACATAACATACAGGCATACAACAACATTTAGCACATAAGCATGCAATTCTACTAACCTGGCTAACATGGTACTACACCCAAAATATGGCCAATCGATCCTAACACAACGTATCTAATCAAAGTAAAGTAAGAAACTGGTACTCGCCCCCAATTCACTCTAACCCACATGCCTTTACACAATTAAGCTCAATCTGATAGAAAGGAAACCATAGCTTACCTTTAGGTCGACTGCGCGCTTCAAATCATTTTGTCGAAGGTTTTCCTTCCCGAATAGGCTTTAAACGTTGTCACACTATCCACTATAGGATCACAATGTTAGTACGGTCGTTTAGACACCAAAATCACAACAAATGGAGACGGGACAATTTTGGAGTCAAAATAGAAATCATGGGACCATGGGACCCGCACCAGACTTTCCAGATTTAACTCTGCCAAAAGACCCAAAATAGTACCCTCAACTTGTGTTCAAAAGTGGAACACAATTCGTGGCTCAAGATTCAACAAAACCCAACATGCAAAAAAAAACCACACTATAATCATTTTAAAAAAAACATACAGCAGGTTAAACTCATAATTTACAAAAATCTAAGGGAGCCCAGAACTCTTTGAACACTCCATAATGTTGCCTCGATAATTCTCGACACGTGGGACTTTAAATCACCCAAACCGAGCTAAAATGAGCAAGATATCACCAATTCAAGAAAGCCAAGAACAAGAACTCTAAAAAATGGCTATAGCAGTCTGGTTTATTGCAATTCTTACCTAGAACATCATGCACCCGACAACTTCCGATTACTCTACAGCGAAGCCACCTTAAAAATGAAGCTTCCACACTTTGAATCACCTCATTTGGCCAAGAAATGAGAGAGATATGGGGTTTTGAAGTTTTAAAAATGTGCTGATTTTTCTGCACCAAATTTCAGCTTTTTTTCGAAATCTTAAAAACTCCGATGGGGTACTCCGAGCTCGTTTGGAGTCCCGTGCACACAAATGAGATATGCACCCATACCAAATTTGATATACCGGACTCAATGGCGCATTCAAAATTTCTATATGAGGTTATCTTACCAAAAAAGTGGGTCCCACACCCAACCACCATTTTAAATCAAAAACCACAAAGGGGCTCGAAAATAGCTCGAAAACTTGGGGATATGAATGAAGGGTCAATCTAGACCAAACTCAATATTTTAGAGCTAACCGCACTGATGGAATTCTCATCCGAGTGTGTTTACTCAGAATGTTGACTAAAGTCAAACTTAGGCTTAAACTTTAAAGTTAAAATGCCTAATCGCACCGACTCACACTGAAAATCTCGGGAGTCATGCCGACCATGCTAATAGCCTAAAAGGACCCTTACAAAGCTGATGGAATTGTTAAAATTGGATTCAGATGTAATCTTCTTGAACTTTTTATCGAAAATGATCACTCAAGGTTCATAAGCTCCAAAAACACTAAAACTCACATAAAAACCAAACGAATGACCATGTGACCAAAATGATAGTCCGAGTAAGTCGTAAATGACTTGGGGTCGCTACAGGAACACTTTAAATGACACATAGAAGGCAAAACATAGAAATGACCAGGCGGGTCATTACACTTTGTTGAGATGGGCGTCTCGCTGGTTGTGATAGGAGTGTCGTCATTCACACGCAAGTTAAGTAAATGTGAAGCGATTTTATTTTACTCTTGGAGAACTAAAAGACTGGATTTTGACCTCCTTTTCCCAAAACCCCAAAAAGGCAAAGTCGTTCACCACATTCCATATACACTTCCCTTAAGGCCTCATCTCCATTCCGACAATCATCACCCCCCATCCACCATAAAACAACCCAACTCCTGACTCTTTCCCATTCTCTATTAAAACCTCCACTTTTGTTTCCCTCATCTTACTCCAAAATATCTCTCTTCTCAAAATTTAAAAAATCCTCTTAGGTGAAGTCTTAAGTCAAAGTTGAAATTTCTCTATTGAAGTTTTTTGCTTTTTCTCCTTACTCTTTTAAATATCAGTATGTTACACTTGTTTAGTGATTTTGAGCTTCATAATATAAAATTGTGGTAAATATTTCATGGTAGAATCTAGTTTTTCTTCCAAACCCATTTTGTGAACTTGAAAATTGTGATTCAAAAAAAAGGGGTTTTGTGCTTGAAATTACTATATCTGAGTTAAATGTGCTTGATAATGGTGTATAGCATGTGAAATTTGATTTAGTTGGCTTAAAATTTCAGTTGAGGGTGAAGTGTGAATAACCCATTTGTATTTACATAGTGCATGAAATTTCCCTATGATGGATTGAGTGATGTTATTTTTAGGGTACATTCATCATTATGTGAGTACTTGTGTTTTGTTCTGAAAATTGTGAGTGGGTAACGTTCATATGTCTTGTACTTATGAATCGAGTGATTGTTATCTTGTGGTGAGGATGAAATTGTAAATGAGAGTTGTTAAATTGTTCAAATGGCCTCATTGTATATGCTTGATGATTCCCAATGTTAGATGGGGTAGTGTCTTTCTTAAGGGAAATTGTCAAAAGTTGTTTGAAATCATCATAAGAATCTTTTGGGTAAGTTTGAGTACCCACTACAATTGATTGTTTAATTGTTGAGCAGTACTTGGACCATTTTGGTCATTAAGGTGACTATGAAGTATTTCCGCTTCACTATGGTTTCCCTGCATTCCGCAAGTGCAGCCAAGTCAGGTGAGGAAATTCAATATTCCTCAACCTTCGACTGGCGTTTCACTTGCGAGCCGCAGGTATCCATTGGTGAAACGCTGATGTAAAGTCAGTCTTCCCAAATGCTTTCCACCTTTCTGTTTAAAGGCGGCACTTAAACTAACAATTTAAATCTTCCATTTGTGAGACACCGGTCAAATGCCGGTCTTAGTGAGACCTTGGAAGATGAATTCTTTTTATACTCATATTTGTTTTCCTTTTTAACTTGTTTTATTTTGTTTTTCCTTCTCATAAATTGAAAACTCAAAAAATATGTATAATTGGTCTTATCTTACCACTTCTATTGTAGAGAATGACTTCTAGAAAGGGCCAATAAAACGTAAAGGAATGTCAACCCTCTTCTACCTAGGGTAAGAGCAAAAGCAAAGGTAAGTGAAAGGAAAAATCTCCTTGGAATGTAGTAACTAAGATTGATCGTATCTAATTTGGAGTTGAAAGGTTTAAAGAAAAGTATGTTATCTACAAAAGTAAGTGTACCTTCACTTCGAAGAAGAGGTTCAGCATAGTCGGGTTAGGGAGGAATTCCCTAATATCATCCCGAAGTTCACGACTAGAAACAAGATGCCTTTGCTGATGCTCGAGAGATTTCTCACCGGAGTTGGTCATGAAATTTTATGCCTCAAATCAGTCAAGACAGGAATCGATGGGTGATGAGTTGGTATTTTATCGAGTCATTAGACTTAAATTCATGAATTATTGCCATATTTTAATGTTAATTAAAGGATTTTTAGGCCATAGTTCTCTTGGATGCAGGCATTCCATAGAAAAAGCATGTTTGATGGATTTGAAGGTGAAAATCACTAAAGCACACTGGCGAAGGAACTGACGTCCTACAGGAACCAACAAGTGTCTTGCCAACTAAATGCCGACTTGGATGGAGAAAAATTGCCTCAGTACCAGTGTTACAATTGGTGTGGTACAATGATTATCGATGATTCAGTGGTCCCACTACAAATGCTCTCGTGAGAACTAAAGGTTGAAGGGAGGAGGTGGCTGGTGCCCCACAATTTTTGATCGGTGTTCCAAGTAGCGCAAGTATGAAGACGAAAGCATAAGGGGAAAATGTAATTATGAAAAGTAGTGCTTCCTTCGAAATGTTCCAATGATAGAATAGGGATTTGTGAAATTATGTACCATTATCATATTCCTGATTAGGTATGGTGAAGAGAGACCACTTTTAGTGAAAAGATATTGATAGAGTATAGTGAAGAACATCTTAGCTTGTGAAGGAAGAAACCTTATATTTGTGTCAATGTAAGCTCGAAATTTACTTTTTGCTAATCAATTAGATTGGAATGGAGATTTTCTACATGGATATTATCTCTATTTCTTCTTTTATGACCAGCTAGACCCTTAGCTAGGGTTCTTTTATGAGCAACTAGACTCTTAGCTAGGTATGTGTGTGCTAGAAACGGGTGAAAAGCTCTGAATGGGCACTGATTAATCGAATCTAATATTGATTTTATGGCATGGATCTGTTGTTTTCTTGACGTTTTAATCTAAAAATCAGTGGTTGCAAACATTGATTGAACTCTCTAACTCCATTTTGGCTTGGAAAAACAAAATGGAGTTGGGTAAGACTCAATAGTGAAGACTTGTTGAAATTACTCTATAGGTTTGAGCCAGGGATGGGATGATTCTAGTAATTTCTCATTTAATGATATGAGTTAGGGATAGTCTATATACTCAAGCAATTGTTTGGTATTTTATTTGAAAGAGTCTTGGAGTTCGAAAGAATCAAAGAAACGTACGCTTCATAGTTCGGGATAATATCAAAGTGTAGCCTAGACCAACCGCTATTCATGTATCAATACAATGGTTAATCTTTGCCTATTTGAGTTGAAATCCCAATTGTTATGCACACACCCTTAATCCTTTCCAAACTTGGTAGACCTTATTTGTGTAAATTTCCTATTTTATTGCTTAATATTGATGAAATTTTAGTTGTTAGTAAAAATCACGCGCACACACACACACGCATATATATATATATATATATA
>JAJOOO010026983.1:0-14544 GCA_029582685.1 Solanum piurae
TTTAGATATAATTTATCTTTTCTAGATTAGAAATTATAAACTAAAATAGATCATCTACACTTTACTCCTCTTTTATACTTTTTAAATTTTCTCTTTTTATCATTAAGAAATAAGAAAAGGAAAATAAATAAATAAAAAAGAATAAGTAAAAAGGAGGAATTTTTGAAACTGAAAAAGAGATATATTTTTTACTACTTTTTTTATTATGTAGTTTTTTACTACTACGCTTACATTTTTAATTTTTTTTAAAACATTTTTTTTTTGTTAGATCTTGAAAATTTCAAGAGAGAAGAGTGAGTGAAACTTATGTTTTCTTTGGTGGATTTTGTGGTTCATTTTTAATGTTTAACTATGAAATCATAAATAATTAATCTCATCAATCATTTCAATGCATTGGAAACATAATTGAAGAATATATTCAATATTTGAGTTAAAGGGTAAAAATATCCAAAAACAAACTAGTTTATAGTGTGAACATGTTCGTTTACCATTCTGGTCAAATTATGGCCAAATTTTTCTGGTCAAAAGGATTTTTCCTTAATTAACTATCTGAACTTTCACGAAAAAATTTAATCTTCTATTTTCCCTTCCTTTACTAGTGTCGTGTCCTTCTAATTAATTTTCAGCATCGAAATTCAAACCGTCTCAACGGTCCCCTCCACAGCTTTGGAGCTACTCAACCCTACCCACCATTATCAAATTTATTTTGTTATTATTTCTTTCGTTCATTTTTATGTGTCTAATATTATTTTGTTATTATTCATTTCGTTCATTTTTATTTGTTTAATATTAACTTAGAACACGCTTTACCCTTTAGTTATAACAAATTTAATGCTTTGAAGAATGCATTGAAAGATAACTATAATTAATATAATAAGAATAAATTAAACTATAAATAATAAAATATTTTTTAATTTTCTAAAGTAAACCAGTAAAAAGTGAATATCTAGGGAGTATTTCAAAATTCAGGTTGAACTTTTTCTTGGATCAGCAGAGAAGATAAGAGTACGGGTATGTTTGACATCCCTTTTCCAAAATTTTCACATTTAATTCGTCTTAAGAATGAAGTTGTCTTTAATAAAGAAACGTTTTCCCTTAAAGTGAGATTTTCTAAAATGAATTTGAAGAGTTTCAAAAATATGTACATAGTTAGTTTGAAGAAAATATTAACACTGTTGAAATTTATCCTAAATTTCCTACCTTATTTTCATAACTGTGTTTTACTTTAAATTGTTTTTTCTTGGAAGAAAAGTTTAAGACCTTTATATGGAAATTATTATTTTTTCCCTCATAAAAGAACACAATAGCCTCCGTAATCGTGTATAATCAATTTATGATCTATCTATACCAACTAGAAAAATTAATGGAGTAATAAATTTGTGTGTGTATGTGTATAATCGTGTATAATTAATGTATAATCTATGTATACCGATTAAAAAAATTAAACAGTAAATTTGTCCGACTGAATTCCCCTTACTAATCCAATCAAAATGAACCATTGTATTACAATAAGGTAACAAGGATAAAGTCTTTATTTGATTTAAATTGTTTTCAAAGAAGAAACAAACAAGAGGGGACATTTACAACTAGCAATGCAAGCCAAATGAATATTAAAAAACAAAAGGAAAGAGATATATAGTGTCTACTATACACAAATATCATACAATCAATTCCTCTCTCTTTCCCCTTTCAAGAAATTATTTTCGTCCTTTTGCTTTTGTCCCTCTCCATTATGTATATGCATCTATTATTACATCTAATAGACAAAACAAAAAAAAAGATAAAAATCTCCAAACAAACCAATATTTTGTGTATAACTATTCGTATACACGTAGAAAATATCCCTTTTTTTTCTTCAATAAAGTTTACATAATAAACGTGGAGTAGGCACAGCCACTAGTCGATTAGCCAATGGAGCAGTAAGCCCAAATATATCATCCATTTTTAGCTCACTTGGTTTCATCCCATCAGGTAATTCCCAAGTAAAACAATGAAGTAAATGGGCCACAGCCATTTCTAATGCATAAAGCCCAAGTTGCATACCGGGGCAAGACCTTCGACCCGACCCAAATGGTAAAAATTCAAAATTACCACCTTTAAAATCTGGCACACCTTCTTTAAGGAACCTACTAGGGTTGAAACTATCAGGATCTTCCCATGAGTTTTTGTCACGTCCAATTGCAAATGAATTTATGATAACATGTGATTTTGCTGGAATATAGTACCCGGAGACTGTCGATTCCTCCGCGGTTTCGTGGAGGAGGAGAGGGATAGGAGGGTGAAGTCGGAGAGTTTCTTTTAAACAACATTTTAAGTAGGTCAATTTTTCAAAATCGGATTCGTCAACTTTTCTATTGAGTCCAACAACGTTAGCTAATTCTTGTTGTACCTTTTTAAGGTCCTCTGGACTCTTCATAAGCTCTGCCATGGCCCATTCTATCGCAGATGCCACTGTCTCTGTCCCACCAAACATTACATCCTATAATTTTCTTCCACGTCAGATCAATATGAGTCAAGTAATATAATACATATCAATATTTTTTATTTTTTTTAATATTGTGGGTTTATAAATGTTAAATAGGTATGTAGTTAGGTAAGGAGGTTAGGTAGAAGTAAGATAAACTATAACTTTTACATCGTTTTCAGAAAAAATTATTTTTCAAAGGGATAATGAATGGTACCAAATTTTCTAGATAGGTATTTATTGGCCAGTTTGAAATGTTAATTATAGAGTAATTTGAGTTAAGGGCCCCTAATGAATAGTTTTTACGGCTCTAACTCATTTTTTACACGTTAAATTTATTCATTGGCTAGTATGATTTTTTTTAATCATTAGTAAATTCTTTCTGGAGTAACTTTTTTCACATCAAAAACATTAGGCAATTGTACTTGAAAACTTTTGTTACCTAATTAATCTTCCATTTCTGCCACTTGGCAAAATATTGGATAGCATTGAAGCTAAAATCAAGATTATTAGGGAAAGTTTAAATCAACTTATTAGTCTCATGAGTAGGAACTTATAAATAAATAAAAATCTACTTAAAAGATCTAGTAGTTGTACAGTACGCTAATTCCTTTGTACTATTTAATCATAGAAAACTATATAGTAGACCATAGCTAGGACATTAACAATTATATCGTATATGACAAGACATAGTTGTAATCATATTTGGTGTTTATTATATTGATGAGACATTCAAAAAACAAATAATTCGAAGCTAATAATTTAGAGGAAATTAATGTTTCTATTATATGACATTCCACTAGAATCAAGTTGTATGAAAAAATTGGAAATTAAAGGGAGATTTTTTCCTATATAATGAATTGAAGTAGTAATAAATTTCATCAAATTTTTAAAGTCTAGCTAGGACCATAGAAATATGGGGTTGCACCAAATTTTATTATACTAGGTTATCAATTTTCAATAATATTTTTTCCTTCCACACTCTTAATATCAATTTTGTGATGATTGAGCATCTTGTTATTCTAAAAACAAATCATAAAGAGTCAACTTAATTAAATAATTATCAAATTTTTCATCTAACAAAGGAAGTTTTAAAATATAAGTAAAGTACTAAAATTATACATTGGACATATTTTCACGAAAAATATTTGTGTTGCCTAAGCTTCTATTATTCTTGATAGTTATACATGAGCTACCGGCCGTGTTCTGTGATCCTAGCTAGTACCAACTGATTAAAATTTAAAGTTTCTTGTTTTCAGCATCAACTTAATTTATGTTTAAATACTCTCTTTTATCTGTTTGTATTTTCCTCAATATACTATTCCTTTCTGTTGATGTAAAACAATTTTCTTTTTTGTTAATTAAAAATATGTCACTTTTAAAATTTGAAAATTATCAACTTTGTACTTCCTATTTTACCTTAACAAGAAACTTATGTAACCATACAAATATTATGACATAAGTTTCAAAAAGATTATTATCACACAAATATTATGACATATTTTAAACTATGGGTTCTTTTTCTAAAAAAAAAAATCTTTCTTAAATCCCTTATCAATTCAAACTTCAAAGTTTATACTTTTCATTTCCCCTATCACCGAAAACCTTTTAAAACCATAAATATTATGATATATTTGATGCCACAAGTTTCAAAAGAAAATTATGGTCACATGACATATTTCTTTTTAACCACAAATGCCACAAGTACAAATTTAGTGTTATTTTTCTTTTTAAACCAGGAGTTGATTTAAATTATGACACGTTAATTGGAACATGTATCAACCACACACAAAAAAAAAAATGTATGGAAAAGCATTAGGGTATTTATTTGATCAAAAACTTACCATGATTATAGCTTTGATATTATCCCTAGTAAGCCTTATAGCATTCTGCAAATCTTCAGACTGATTTACTTTTGTTTCTTCACTGTAAAAAGCTAAAAGGTCATCCACCATATCACTTTCTCTATAACCATCATCATTAATAACATTAGACTTCTTTCTTTCAATATGATCATCAATAATGGAATCAATAAATCCATCAAGTGATGCCCTTGCCTTAGCAAGTCTAACATTTAGACCTTGCTGACCAATCCACCCTAGCCATGGAATAAAATCAGCCATGTTAAACGCACCAAATAGCTTAGAAAATTCTTGCAAAATTTTAATAAAATCATCTTGTCCTTCATCTGAACTAGTTCCGAAAGCAGCTCGATAGATAATGTTACGAGTGAGACAGAAAACAAGTTCCCCTAAGTTAATGGATGTGCCCGTGTTGGTTGTAACAATCTTTACCATTGAGTCCACTTCGTTGCGAACTGAGTCCCATGACTCAGCTCGTTTACGACTGAATAATTTCATAACACATAATTTTCTCATCTGACGCCAAAAGGGTCCGTAGTCAGCAAAAGCCATGTCCGCACGATCGTACGTTAGGTAACTTATGGCTACGGTCTTTGGACGGTTCGAATATATGTTGTCTTGTACCTGTTAGAAATTAAATAATCTGTTTAATTTAATATTTGAAAAATAATAAGATAGCCAAACTAATTAATTAGTAGTACTACAATATGTTATGTTATACAGTTTTAGTTTTAGATGAGATGGTTAGATATTTCAATAGTACCTGTAGTACTTGATGAGCTTCCTCTGGACCAGATATAACAATTTTGTGGACATAACCCATTTTGAGGTGAAAAACGCCACCATATTTTTGTGCAAGTTTGGCAAGACCACGGTGAGTTAACTGGTCCATCATCATCATGTTACCAATGAGAGGCCAGCCTAATGGTCCTGGAGGATAGCGTTTCCGGCGAGACGTCGAAAAAAGGTATAAGAAGAAGAGAGGGATGATGAAGAAGAAGAAGAGTAGCATGGGCTTAGCTTGTAAAGCTTCAAGAATTGAATTGATATTGTTTAGTACCATTTCTTTCATTTTGTTTACAATTCTCTCTCTTTTTTTCTTTGTTTTTGTGATATGTTTGGTTTGTTTTTGAGTGGAGATTTTGGGAGATGGTGGTGGAGTATGTAGGAGATAGGGACTAGTTGGGATGAACTCAAAATTTTGGTTCTACCTTTTATTGGTGGATAGGATGGGGTCTTTATATACAAATTTATTCCACTTCCAGTCGGTACCAAGTTGGTGTATACTGTTGATTTGGCGAAAAAAATATGCTTTATATGTCAAGTAAAATATACCAATGTATTATTATATTAAGCTTTATATCAAACTATTAATTTGTATATTGGTCTTTTAAGTCAAAAGACTGACCCAAGCTAGTCCACAACTTCCTATGAGAGGACCAACATAACTTGTGGTGCATTGATTGGAGTATTTTATTATTAATCAGAGGTCTCGGATTCGAGTCCTGGGTATGGAGAAAATCTTATTGGGAGCGCCACCCTCGAATGGGCCCTGCAGTGCGCGATTCAAATTTAGTCGGAGCTTCAATGTAGGCTCCGAACACCGGATGGGAAACCAAAAAAAATAAAAATTCATATGAGAGGGGAACTAGCCACTAGCATCTTGTACTTCAGGTAGCTGAACGGCCAAATTCACCAAAAAATTCTTCCTAAGTTTGGCGAACTGGACCATGCTGTGTGGAGTCAAAAATTTTATTAAGAGGATTTAAAATTTGAAGAAGTAAATGTATGAATTAATTGAGGCCTTGAGAGGTTGTTTGATTGAAAAATGACTTAAATGTCTAAATTAAATAGTGAGACAAATTTAAAGTGCTGATTATGTATTATATAAACATTTAAACCAGACAATATAAGTTTTGTGATGGCATTTTGTAATTTCCGTGATTGTAGAGAATATCCATATATATTTTAATCTTGGGAAAAAGGATAAATATATTTCTGAACTATCGTAAATGGTATATAGATACCCTTCATTATACTTTTGGGACATTGGTTCCCCTGCCATCCAAAAACTAGAGCATATATACCTTTTATACTAATGGACATACACGTGTCATAATCTTATTCACCGACCCGATATTTATTAAATATTGGATCAACGGATAAGATTGCGTCACGTGTCGCTATTTAGTCTTCCGTTAGAGTGAAGGGGCATATATGCTCTAGTTTTTGGATGGAAGGGGCACCAATATCCCAAAAGTATGACGGAGGGTATTTGCATATCATTTACGATAGTTTGAGGATATATTTATCCTATTTCCCTTTAATCTTTCACGCAAACGTCAAATCTTGTAAAAACTCCCTCAAGCTTGTACATATTTCCTAATCTCACACATAAATTAATGTTTAATGCGAATTTAGTTACAAATTTTTTAATTTTTAAAAAATAAAAATTATATATTTAAAAAATAACTATTATATGTCATAATATATATAGTTAACAATTTCAAATATTTAGAAAGTATTTGAAAAGGAAATCATTTACTTTTAAAATGATAATTAAAACAAACAAATCGAAATCAGGGTACACAATATCATTGGCTGACCATTCTATCTACAATATGGTCTTAAATTATTTATTCTTCATCATCTATACGATAATGATAGAATAAATTATTTCATATATATGATAAAATAACGTAACTAACCATGAAATATTTCAAACCATGCAAATAAAAATTAAAATTGTACCGTACCAAATTAAACAACCCCATCCTACTTTTCCTAGAGCACGAAATACAAATACATTTTCTTTCCTTTATAAATAATCATGACAATCTAATATTTTTCACGTGAGAGTTGTGATAATAAGAAATTGTGTAGCGAAGAATATAATATGAAGAGTACTCCGCACGAGTTAAATGATGATTAACTAGTTAAGGTAATTTGGTGAGAAAAATAGGTAAAAGATTTTGATGTAATACTTGATTTATCTGTAGTGTTTTCTTATGTGACGCTAGAAAAATAGGTACAAGTTTTAAAGTTAATGACTTTCTTTGAAGTTCGATTAATTTGAATTCAGATTGAAAAAAATTCATTTAGAAAGTAAAATACTTTCTATCAAACACAATTAATCATACGTTTGATCCTTAAAATCAAATGTTTGATCAATGAGAGATACTTAATTACATACCACGGTATCGCAATCTTAATTTTGATGATGGCATTTCATTTATTCCCATTTTGATCCATTAGCAGGACGAGTATTTTTTCAAAACCATGCCATCAATTAAGGCATTTTTCTCCGATAATAGCTTTATTCTAAAATTACAAGGTTTTTTCCCTTTGCTGCAAATAACAACGTATGTGAAGGTTTCATTTCCTTTTCTGGTATAGTGTAACACCAAACTAAAGGTGAAAAATTATTACTACTACAAGTCATTTTAAGTCCAGTGTGGCAGAAAATGACGTGCATTTTGGGCAGTAATGTCTTCTTTTTAGAAAAAAAAATTAGAAGTTCCATGTATTAAGCAAATTAACCAAAGTACCTATACATGAGATAATTCGACAAAATTAAGCAAATTCCCTATCTACTTAAGTAAACTTATAAGAAGAAAACAAAAACAGTGATCGGTTGCGGTCTTTATCAATTCATTACTAAATACCATTAACGTGAGTCTACTGTAGGTTTCAAACTGAAAATTATGGGTCTAAAAAGTTATCTAGTCACACCCTTCGGGGTGGCCCAGTGGTTTGATCTTGGAACTTCCATGTTGGAGGTCTCAAGTTCGAAACTCCTTGCGCGAAAGCAAGGGGTTTGCCTTCTGGGTCGAGCTCGTCGCACCAGGTTTGCCTAGTGCGGTTTACCTCTCCGTGGTTTGCGAGCTATTGCATAGAAGCGGGGATTTTACCCTGTGCGCACCCAAAGAATAGCGGCTGCGGATTTCCCTTGTCATAAAAAAAAAAAAAAAAAGTTATCTAGTCACATGGGTCAAACCCACACAGATTTTTTTTTCGGTTGGCCGTGGAATTTGAATCCGAAACATGCCATATGGTTGAAATGTATGATAAATTTATTTTAAAACTTAAATTACTAGAGAAATAACACACTTTGATTTACTTATTTATATATCTTCAATATTAGAGCATGCAGTTGTAATATGAGATGTCTTTGAAAAAAGTGGATTGGTTGTTCAGCGCGATATATATATAAAAAAAAACCTAAAACGTGTGTATACAACCTTTATAGTTCTTGAGGTAATGATATGGTTCACCTAACTTTTTTGTTTAGTTGTTGTATTGTTCAAAATAAATTTAGAGCCAGTTTAGATTGATTTTAAAAAAAAGTTTTTAAGTCAAAAAATAAAAAAGTCAAAGTTAAATAATTTTTTAAGTCAAAAAAATAAAAGTAAGGAGGAGATCTATTTTTTATTTTTAACTTTTTAAAAGTTATTTTAAGTTATTTTTAACCTTTTCAAACACTTTCAAAAACTAAAAATAACTTAAAAGTAGATTTGACCAACTTTTAATCCAATTCAAACAAAGTCTTACACTTGTAGCACGAAAGAGATTTATCTTTTGCTGGCAGCCGAATAATTAGTAGTACTGAAACATGACATATTATTGTGACTTTCAATTTTCATGATAAAGATGGATACAAAAAAATCTAGATATTTTTCCCTCAATATCAACTTTATATCTGTCTCATATTTTGACGTTTTATCTTCAATATTCAATTATCATGATTAATTAAAAAATAAATTAACAAATTAAAAGCATTATTTATAGGGAGAAAAATAACTATGAGTACCAAAATGTTTGGTCGTATGAGTATCTTATTTAAAAAAATAAAATTGGTCGTATGAGTATCTATATATTATGCAACTTACTACGTTCTTCTCAACCCTAGTTTACATAAACAACAGGCAAGAAAAAACAACATAGTAGTTAACTCGGTTTTTTAAAAATCACTGACACCCCTAATCATGTCGTTTATAAAACTACATATAAATATTTATGTAAAATTGATTAATTTCGTAATTTGAAGGAAATAACTACTAAATAACTTGCTATTATCACACATTTTTACACTAAATATGAACGGAGGGAAATGGAATTCCTTTCTTTTCGTTTTTTTTTTTTAAAAAAAGGTCACATGGCTATTTTATTTTATTGATAATAATAAGAAAAGTCTACTAGACAGAAGGAAATAAACAAAAATGAAAAGGGAAGGTGTACTAAGAAAGTCTTTTTACGTAGTTATTTAATGATAAATATAATATTGGAAAAAAAAACCAAAAAAATTGACAAGTAAAATAAAATAAATAAATTAATATATGGATCAAGTAAAATGAAATTGAATTGGAGAATAATTACTAATGAATTAGTAAAATAAAAACGAAATGTCTACTCGAAACTTGGCTTTCTTTTGGTCAATTGTCTCTATTAATAGTTTGACATCTGATCTCAAAAATGATCTTATTGTCATCGTACCTTCTAGAAATGAAATTCTTCAGTCTAAAAGAAAGTAAATAATTTAAATAACAAATTTTAGAATTACCTCAGAATCCTATCAATTTTAGATTTGAAATCTGCTTGATTGAATAATCCGTTCAGTTTAATTATTGTACGTATTTTGGGTGCCACCCAATATTGACGCCGCAACTTCCAACTTTTTTTTTATAGTTAAACAAAAGAATGTAATTACCTTTACGATATATAACTTAAAAATGATAATCATAATCAAACTACTTTTTCTGTTGCCCAAATTACCCTACTATACTTGTCATTGAGTATGGAGATTGGAGATTGGTTAAAATTCAAATTAAGACTCTCAAGGGTCGTTTGGCGTGAGGAATAAGAATAAATAATTTTATGATGAAATAAGTTATCCATTTATATGATGAGATAAATTATCCTAAAATATTAATTCTGAGATAACTTATTTCTAATCAAACACGGTGATATATGTTAGCTCAAACCCAAAGTCAAACCTTTCTCACGAGAGACCTCAAAAGTCTAAAAATTCGGACGGTTTCAATCCTACATGTTTTTTTTTTAATCCTTTTGAATACCAAGCTGATCCAAAGCGTAAGGTCAATATTAAGGGCCTGTTTGAAAAGAAAAAAAGGTTTTACTTTCTCAGTGTGAAAAACTGAAAATGGTATTAGGAAAATGGAATTGTATTTGATCATAAGAATAAATTTGAGTTATCGAATTTTGGTTAGTGATTTGGAGTGAAAATATGAAAATCTAGTTAGTGTTTGACCATAAATTTTGATATGATCTTGAAAAGTTATCTTCAAATATCGGTTGGTCAAAAAAGGAATTGTATTTGGTCATTAAGTATAAATTAGAGTTATTAAATTTTGTCATTAAGTATAAATTAGAGTTATTAAATTTTGGTTAGTGATTTAGAGTGAAAATATAAAAAATTAGTTAGCGTTTGACCATAAATTTAATCAGATTTTAAAAATATGATCTTCCAATATTTTCAAGTTACCAGCAGTTTTTGGAACTTCTACTCATAAAACTTCAAATATTTTCAAAGTAAAATACATGTCCAAAGACAACTTCAAGAAACTCAAAATTTTAAATTATAACTTAAAAATCTATATCCAAACGGGAATGGTGTTCTTCAAATTCCCAAATTCGACTTAAGAAAAGAGTGTAAAATAATAAATATTCATGGATGTGCCCTTAAAATTAAGATACTAATCAACTGCTAAATTAACAAGGAAAAAAACATGTGACTTCAGATGCTCAGTGCGGCAAAAAGATCGGGACCCTGTTATGGGCTTGGCCTACTGGGCCAATTTAATCGATAATGTCAGATTAACTCTTTCTCTTTTTGGATTATCATTTTTTACTTTATTTTATTTTTAAAAAAAGTTTGGGGTAGGGGAAGTGAAAATTACAATGTAGTAAATCGAATCTTCACCAATAAAATGTAAGTTTAAGTAATCAATCAAAAAAACCCTATGATGATGCAGAGTATTATTATTTTAATACACCGAACATTAACTCATAATACATTTCTCCAAAAAGTTAAAACGTAGTATTTGATTAATTATTTGTCATTCTGACAATCAAGAATAAATGTAACTTATGCGTCATCTTGCTGAAGTGTAAAAGAAATGTATAAATTAATCGGAAGTGCCTTCCCATTTTCAAAATTTATTTTGTTTTCCTCTCGTGTTCAATATTCATATTGGAGTCCGATAAAATTTGGATTCACACCGAGAAGTCCCACGTTGGGGGTAAAACACTCCCTAACAAAGGTAACTTCGTACCAAGAAGTCCATACTGGGAGTAAAACACTCCCTAACAAAGGTGACTTTGTAGGTGACTCTGTACCCAAGATAATTTAAGGATGAATGAATACTTAGCACTCCACCACCACTCTTATTGATAGATTTGTACATGTTTGTAATTAGTTTATTGATAGATTTGTACATGTTTGTAATTAGTGAAGGGATACTATAACTATTTAAATAGCAGTAAAAATTAGACTAGCAAATGATAATTGCTATTTATTAAAATCATCATTTTAAATCGAAATCCATAAAATTAAAATTTTAATTCTGTCTCTGCTTACCCAAATGCATGATACAAATAAAGAGACAATTGTTTCATCTAAATTCTAATCACTCACATATTGTTAGGGTTTTGCCCTGATTTTCTTACCATAATTTAAGATTTATTTTTCTTTAAAGAAAAGACAAAACATTACCATAAATGTTTTTACTTTTCTTGAAAGGAAAATATAATATTCTTTCATATTTGGTTTATTCTCTCCTTTTAGGACTCCTTTTCTAGTAGGAAATGTTTTAGGACTCTATAAATATAGGTTTGTTTCTTCTAACACAGAACTAAGAACATCCACAATGTAGTCTTTTAAGAGTTCAGTTTATGGGGAGATTTTCTCCCAATATGTTTATGTTTTTCAATATAAGTTTTTAATATGTAGGTTGTTTGACCAAACTATAATAATATTATATCTTTTAGAATAGTTTTGTTTGTCATCTGATTTACCGTCTCTATGATTTGCAATTGTACGTTTCCGCATGACGCCCTAATCACCTTCAGAACCCAACATTTATATTATTATGGGATAAACATATGTACAAAATACATGTGATTAATTAGTTAAATACAAAAGCATATAGTGATTAATTATTATTTGCATATATAATAACAAATGTACAACTTGTCTGCTGACCAGACATTAATCTTCACACATTGATTATCGACGATCTTAATTTCTCAGCAAGAAAATCTGTTGTTTCACAAAACTCATCATTCATCTGTAAAAAAGATAATTAGGAGAGAAAATAAATATTATCATACATAACAAATTGAAATATATTTAAAACAATGCAATTAATGTATTATGAATTATGATGTACTTCATTGACATTCATGAGTATGAGATAAATTATTTATAAATATATATTAAGTAATTCGTTTTACACAAATATATAATTTTTTCTAGAGATTATTGAATTTTGTTGAACCTGTAAACTATATATACTGACATAGTTGATTCGTTGGTGAGCGAATATATATTAAATAATTTGTTTTACACAAATATATAATTTTTACTAGAGATTATTGGATTTTGTTGAACCTGTAAGCTATATATACTGACATAGTTGATTCGTTGTTGCTCACCAACGAATCGAATATCAATATGGAGTTCACTTGGCAAAACTAAATTTCACTATTTAAGAATATTTTCATCAAATATGAGTTGACATGTGATCGAGCTGTGGAAATAGCCACTAATATTTGTATTAGAATAGACTGTCGTTTGTCTATATCATAACCCTTAGGGTACGATCCTTCTCTGAATTCAACTAACGCGGGATACTTCGTGCATAACATGAAATATAGTAAGATGGAATTCAAACCTGAGCAATAACTGTGATATGCATTGAGGTGGTGCCAAATGGCATGAAATTGGTGGTCTTGATAGTTAAATGAAACCTTTGGATCACACTTAATACTTCATCAATATTTCCTTTTTGTTGGTTTTTGTATAATAATATTGTAATGAGCAACTCTTTTTCTAAACTTTTTACTTCAACTTCTGGTAATAAACTACTCTTTTTCATCATGTCTATGGAAGATTGATGATCATCTTGTTTTACCCTTTCACCAAGCTGTCTAATGAGAGTGGCTGCTCCTTCAAGAATTGATGCCTTGTCCATCTATCATATAATAATTTAACATGTTTCAATTAATGCGCGGATACAAAATTGGAATATTATGTGTTGGAGTTTAAAATCATACTTTTAAGTATTTAGTGAATTTCGTATCAATATATACAAAATTTGAGCCAAAATTATTATGTCTGAATGAGCTACTAATATTATATTGCATGCACTTATATATAGTTACCATGAATTTTATAAGTTTAGTTACTCAAGATTGAGGTTTTGGAAGGTGGTTAATTAAACGTCCCTCAAGAGTTTTGAAAATGGAAAATATTTTGATAGGAAGTGTATTTTTTCCTCATTAATTAAATATTAGTATTAGATAACGACTAATGAAAGGAATAATAACGAAATGAAAGTTCATAAAAGGAAAGAAAATTCACGTCAGTCACCAATTTTTATTATTATTCCCATAAACTTACCATAAAATGGGTCATATATCATTTAAATTTAAATTAATCGAGTCAGTACGTACCTTGTTGAGGCCAGGAATGAGAGAGGCTAAGGAAACAAACAACTTAGATAACTTCTTTCTTCTCTTTCTTTCAGCTAGCAAATGTTCATGTGCTTGTTCCCCACTCCTTCTTTCTCCAAATTTTGCACCAATAATATTATTAATATTTGAGAAACTTATAGTATTATTTGCCTCATCCTTTGGGATTAACAAAGAATTTTCAAAATTATTGTTGAAAGAAATTATACAAGCTAAAGAATTTGCCTTTTCATCTTCTTTTTCTTTATGAAGTTGTTTTCTTGATGTCTCACCATTATTATGATGAGAAAAGATAAGAGCAAGATCATCCATTTTTTTTGAGAGATTATTGGAGAAATTAAAGGCCAATTTGTATATTTTGTGTATCTATCATGACTTTAATTTATAGTGCTACAAAAAATAATTTCATAAAAGGGGAGGTGCAAGTTGTTGCTTAAACTGCTATGATGTTACCCCTTAACAATATTAATATTAATAATTAAAAAATATCCCTACGTTGAAATATAT
>JAJOOO010026984.1:0-13405 GCA_029582685.1 Solanum piurae
ACTTTGGAACAAAGGAAGTATTCAGTGGAAATGTCCTCTTCTTTTTTTTCTCGCAAACCAAATTCTCATCACGACATCAAGTCAAGCAAAAGAATCCACAGGTTGTCTATATGACTCATCACAAGTACATCACAACATCAAGTCGAGCAAAAGTATCTACAGGTTGTCTTTGTGACTCATCACAAGTACAACCAACTCAACATGGTAGAGTTTTCCTTGGGAAGCAGACACTATTTTGGAAAAGTTATCACTTCCTTCTTGACAAAGAACACTCATCAAGGTTTGCACTTGGGTCAATAAAGAGCACATGTGGCATGCAGATTAAAGAACTTAGCATGTCAAAATTCATGGAATCCATAACTTATAAGTACCTTACGGAGTTGAGGATCATGATCATATCCCTTGTTTTCCTATTTGTAAGCAATGAAATTGCTGAGGAAACGTCAGATAGCATTGTCTGAATTATATCAGATGAGTACTGCTGCAGAACAAGTGGAGCAACTGCCTGGATTTGATGTTGTAAAGACGTAGTATCTTCGTTCCTTAGCTCAATTAACCGTTGATTCAAGAAGGCTTTTACCTGATGCTCAAGCATCAAACAGAAGTTCAGATGTCAGAAACCATCAAACCTGCCAGGCCAGATGACTCAACAGAAGACATTGGAAGTCCAAATGGCAGACAATGTAATAAAGCCGCCTAAGTAGTAGACCCTATTTCCAGAGCAAAAGGTGACAAACTACTACCAAACAAAGTAAAAAACATCTAAAAGACACTAGTCATGAAAAAAAAAGGATGATACCATTCATACAGACCTCAAATAAGTCATCAAGCATCTTATTCCTGTATTCTGTCTCCAGTAGAGGACTCCTGTCATGGTTAGCTACTGGGTCGGCAGTTAAATTATTTTGAAGAGAGTGCAATTCCGCAGCATTATTTTGTGAGCTGTCTTTATCAATCACATCAACTTGAGGATTGTCAACACTTATATCCCAAGATATTTTTGATGCAGAGACCTCAGGAGCTAGGAATCCTTCTTCCATTGAGATCTGATGAGATTTTACATCATCTTTACGAGGAGATGACATAATATCGCTAGCATTAACAATCTCATAGGGACCCAAACCATTTCCATTTTCTTCTGTTTCTTCCACGGTGCCAATGTCCCAATCAATTTGAGAGCTATCTAAAGTAATATCCCAGTCAATCCCATCAGCTACAATGTCAGTTTCTACAGTTATTTGACTTAAGCCATTATAGCCTGCTTGAGCATTCATAACTTCCAGAACTTCAGTGCTAACAGAGACATCAATCGCTGGGGGCCTTTCACGAGCACTTCTCAGATTTGATAACACAACTGCTACTGTTTTCTGCAACCAGAACAAATAACTTTAGTAAAACATGCTACATAAAACTTTGATGCTGCACTAACAATGGATTAAGGGAAGTTCATCGCGTACATCCTTTTCCGTATGAGCATCTTTGACGAAATCTGAGTAGAACTCAATAGCCCGTGAGACAGAATCACCAGTAAGTACTTCCAAGATTCTGCTAAATGTACTTGGAAGAGATATAGTGGAAGTTTCCAAAAGTTCTGACCTCACATTTATTCCCTGAATAGAAGAGAAAAGTCAATATATTATAAATGGAAAGAAAAATGAAGAAAAAGGCTATATGAAAAGAATCAAGTTAAGCAAACTAAAACCTGCAGTCCCAACTCTTGACAAGCCTCTACATATTTAGATGCCGAAAGAGCTGCATTTCTTTTTATATCTGCTTCCTTGCGCTCCAACTCAGCTAGTTGCTGCTGTGTCTTCTGAATCTGCTTCTTATGATAGGGGCTACAAAACAATCATACTGCTATTATACATCTTGACAGAAAATTACTACAGTCCAATCATAACTCAATTGTTTTTGCATAGAGTGATAAAGTTAGTTAATTTACATCTCATAGTTAACATTTTGAACCATAATCTGAGCGGCTTCACCAAGAAAAATGTATTCCTTCTCATAGGCACGCACTATTGCTTCCCAAACACCCTGTCAAGAGTCGAAATAAAACCTTTATTGGAAACAAACACACATAAATATTGAGAGAGAGACAGACAGAGGAAGTTGGTCTTACAGCATCACCTGAAAGCCGACCAAAAATATTACGGCTTTCTTGAGTTGACTTCAGAAGAATCTCATATATTTTTTTGGCTTCCAAATAACCGATCCCTGAAAATTAATATTTAATCAGTAGACATTTTACACTCTGCAAAAGTATAGTGTAGAAAAGATCCTCTTCAGAACCACAGAGAATTGATGCAACAAAACTGTCACTCGATGGTACGCCAGTAGATGAAATTTCCACCAATTTCTGTTTTTATTTTCTGACAAGTAAAATTTCCATCAAATGATAGCAATTAGGCCTATGAAGGGGGGCATATAAAAGATCAGAAAGCGAACAACAAACATATTTAAAATCCTTCAAATGTCATCCTCCTCCTGGTTTTAGTAACACAAAAAAACAAAATAGGTTCTTAAAAAACCAGAAGATGTATGCCTATCCAAAACTGTAACATTTTTCAGTTCTTAACAAAATAATTTTGTTCAAAGAGAATACAGTTACATTTCCATTTATATTTATTCAGGTTCTCAAAAAACTAAGATTGCCTGTTTTCGTTGATGTTATAGAATAGATCGAACAAACAAATTATGGGCTTATGTCACTTCAAGTTCTAGAGTTGTTCAGGCAGTTTACAGATGAGTTTGGAAGTAGACTAATTATAGAAAATTAACACAATTGATACTATTTAAGACAGCCGCAACATGATAATGAGCACAGATGTAGGACTTAAAAGCATAATTTTACAAGCCTGAATTTGATTGCATAAAAACAAACTAATGATACTATTTAAGATAGCCGCAACATCGACATGATGATGAGCATATATGTGTAGGGCTTAAAAGCATAATTTTACAAGCCCTGAATTTGATTGCATAAAAACCAAGGAAAAGAAGTAAACCTTCAATATCAAGAGTGTGGAAGTAAGGATCGTCTTTAGGCAGCGAAGCAAACGACGTCGTAATCTTAGCTCTAACGGCGGCAAGTCGTTTCCGCCAACCGGCCGGAATTCTCTTCCGATCAACCAGCCACTCTTCATGACAAAAATGGATTTACAGAAAGAAAAAAAAAATTAGACTGAAAAAACGCAACTTTATCCAAAGTGTTTATTTGTTGATATTTACCTCCGAGGCGAGCGAATGCTATGTCGATTGGAAGATGGCGAATATCTTCTTCCTTCTGCATTTCGCCCAAAAATATTCACCGGAGTTTCCCAAACAAATCGGCCGATATGCTAACGTGCGCGATTTGAGTTGTCAACTCTCACCCAAAGTGAGATAATGGGTTGGATAATAGTCATGGGCCTAAACAAAGCCCAACAGAAAAAGGTCTTTTTGGGCCTTGCAGACACATTTCGGAAAAATGGTTTCTTGAATAAGTACCTTTTAATAAATAATTACTGATTTTAGTAATATTTTTTATTTATTATCAGTTATAGCAATAGGGAAAAGGCATAAATTCACCCTTCAACTTCTCAGTTACACGCTTAAACCATCATGCTGATCTATTACACACCTTTACTGTTTAAAAATGATTTTTTTTACCTTCTAAAACTAACGTGGGCAAAAATAAGAAAAGAAAAGTGTGTTTGATGGTAAATAAAGTAAAAATAAATAAATAAAAATATTCTTTCTATTACCACCCTACCTCCACCCTCCACCCCCACTCCACGCCTCTTCTTCTTCTTCACACACAACTGTCTTCTTCTTCTTTATTTTTGTAAAATTATTTTTTCATACCCAATTTCCATCCACCTCACTATACCTCCACGAAAATCCTCTCCCCCTACCCCTCATCATATCCTATTTGAATGTTTATTCGATTTCACCATTTTCATTATATTTGATTTTTCTCTTCGGCTTTGTTGGTGGTTGATAAAATTGATGATTAAGTTAAAAAAACTAAAATATAATGATGGATTTGTTGGTGAGGGGTGGCAAAAAAGTGGGAATTGAAGGTGGTGGAGAAGAAACAATCAATATTAACAATTATGGTAGTGATATTTGGTGGTGGGTTTGTACGTTTTGATGGTGATGATGTAATTTTGTTGATGAGTTTGTTTATGGGTGTCAAATTTTGTGGTGGATCTCTATAACTTTTGTGGGGATAATGGTGATAGTATGATTTCGATGGTGGATTTCATTGTAGTTGGTGAAATTTGTGGTGACTATTTTGATTTTCATGGTGGAATATATTGATTTGGTAGTAATATGGTGGCAATGGTAGTGGATTTCATCGTAGGTGGTGAAATTTGTGGTGACTATTTTGATTTTCATGGTGGAATATATTGATTTGGTAGTAATATGGTGGCAATGGTAGTGGTTTCATGGTGGTGTTCATTGAAGAAGAAACAATTGAATGACATGGAGAATTTTAGTCAAAATTTGACATGGCATCTGATTTGGCAATATCGCATTGATGTGGCGCAAATGTGATACACCTCTCATTGTGAGAGTGGTGCTACACGTCTCATTGTGAGAGTGGTGCTACACATCTCAGGAGTACAAAAATTCACCATTTAGTAGCAGAGGTGTGTAATATGTCACCATATTAGTTTAAGCGTGTAACTGACTTTTTGGGAAAAATTCGGGAGTGAATTTATGCCTTTTTCCTATAGCAATATTATGATAAATTTGTAATATGTATTAAAAGTGAATTATGTATGCAATATATATGTGTTATAATTGTTTTAAAATATATTATGCTTGTTTGGTAAGAAATTGACGCATTGTATTATAAGTGTATAAAAATGTGTGTAAATGTATTATCCATCAATAAATTTGTATTATATGTGTGTTATAAATTATTCTCTGTAATATGTATTAAAATTGTATTATACACGTATTAAAAGTGATCAAGTGAAAAAATGTTATTGCTATAAATGGTAAAAATATTTTCTTAATATAGTATATCTATGTAAGTTTCCCTATTTTACAATGTTGATTTAAGATATGAGAAAATTTCATAGATAGTTAAGAGATCAAATTTAATAACTTTTCTTAGCTATGATTTGTCTAATTATGCTTCATATTCAGTGATGGATCTAGAATTTAAAGGTTGTGGGTGCTCATTTCCTTTAACATAAAATAACTTGTAATCACACAATATAAATATATAGCTACTCGAATCTGTCAATAAAAAAGTACTCCCTCTGTCCTATTTTATGTGAGGTAGTTTGATTCGGCACGAAATTTAAGAAAGGAAGGAAGACTTTTAAAACTTGTAGTTCAAAATGAATGATAGAAATTTGTGTGGCCGTAAATCATTTCATTAAGGATAAAATAGACATTTTATAGTTAAATTGTTACTTAGCATAGAAATGTGTCATTCTTTTTGGGACTGACTAAAAAAGAAAGTAAATCACATAAATTGGGACAGAGGGAGTAAATGATAAAACAATGATGAATATTATCGTCACAAAAAATAACTTATAATCACAAGTCACAATGACGTAGTAGTAATATTACTATTATAAAAAGTAACTTCTAGTCTTAAAGTCATAATTATGCTCGATAACTTTTCATATGTTGAAAACGATGAATAATAACATCATTGCTAATGATTGTGAATAACTTACGCTCAACATAACAAACTAAACAACCATTCAAAAATTCATCACCTATACTATTACGAGTTCATTTTTGATGTACTTCATGGATGAAAAAGTTTGTTCCACAGAAGAAGAAACAACAGGAAAAATGAGAGTCAACTTGATAAGAAAATAAACAAGTTGCCAAGTTTGATGCAGATTTGACTTCACCAATACTTTAGCAAGGTCACTAAGTCCCTTCAAGTTGAAGAACATCTTGTCAGAACCACGAGCATAAACTATAAAACTAACAAGCTGACAACTGAGATCTCGAAGCTTATTGCTATCAAACTCATTCATATAATACTCAGTCAATCCCTTTATCCAACTCTTATCAAAACCACCAATGAATTAACTAGATTCAAGCTAGCAATACCAAGAAGTAGGTCACTACTCACAACATCAAAATGGTTATTAAGCTCTTGAAGATGCAAATTAATAATAGCATAAAAAATTTCAACGCACAAATAATGAGAATATACATCAAGAGATTTATGCTTGGACTTTCCTGGGAAGTAACCACCATTCAACTCCAGAATTATTATACCAACATGATTATCACAAAAAGATAATACATCACCCATTAATGAATCTAAATCATTATTTCTCATATTTTGTAATCATTGCTTTGTAAGAGCAAGAAATCTCATAACATTGACAATATCTTGATCCATCCTTCATAAAGAGGAGCTCGACTCAGTTGTCATCATTAGAACTTTGCACATCAACTGCAGCATAAAAGCAAAATCAAATTTATTAATCATACTCACAAAACTTTTAGCAACAAGTCTGTCAGTATAATTTGAACACTCACGTCCGATAAATTCAAATACATGAATAACTGATGAAGATAGAACAATAAGGTTATCTAATGTTCTATAATGAGAACCCAATGAGTACCACTTGGACGTTAAAGCCCACTTTCTTGGTTTAATCCTCGGTTATAGTATGCACTTCACTTGATATGAGCAATTCTTCTAACTTTTTTGCTTGATGTTTTTGAAGTAAATTTTTGCACTTAAAAGATGCTCTAACAATATTTAGCACATTAGTAACTAAAAAAAAATTCATCTACATTTGAATCCTTCTTTGCAAGAGCTACAAGTGTTAACTGTAATTGGTGGTCAAAACAATGAATGCAATATGCCGATGAAGTCTCATTCAAAATCAAAGTCTTCAAGCCATTTAGTTTCCTCTGTATGTTTCTAGCTCCATCATAACTTTGTCCACAAATTTGGAATGAACTTAATGAGTGATCTGAAAGTAAATGGTAGATTGCCTCCTTTAATAAACGAGCATATGTATCACTAACATGTATAATGCCAACAAATCACTCTATTACTTCGCCTTCTTTGTTAACATATCTCAGAACATGTGTCATTTGTTCCTTGTGTGATATATCCTTCGATTCATCAACTAATATTCTAAAATAATCTCCATCTAAGTCTTCAATGATAGCTTTGATTGTTTCTTTAGCACAAGAATCAACAATTTCCATTTGAATACTTAGGGAACACATCATTTCATTTTTAGGAGCATTTTCTTAAATAATGCTTCCCACATCTTGATCAATATCTCCATACCATTTAAAAAGTTTAAGAAAGATACATCTATTTCAAGAAGATCGATTTTCATCATGCCGACAAAATGATAACCATAGTCTCAAGAGAAATTGTCACGACCCGAGTCTCCACCCTGGACGTGGCCGGCACTCAAGAACCATTGCTGGTCCTCAAGCGAACCCTCATCCTGGCTGACTACAAGCGAAAGACTAACTTAAGCATGCAAAAGCTTAAAAACTGAATTCAATTCAAATACTCAACTTTAAAATAATCTAAGCAATACTGAATAGATAACTCTGAAAAAAATAGTATATTCAACTCGCCATAAATAGGCAACTTATGTCTTCAAAACATTTAACAAAATAAATGAACAGACTTCTGAAACTCTACTGTTTATCTATAAAGCCTCTAACTGACAAAGATGAAAGTCGGGATAAGACCCATGACATCCTAACAACTAATATAACTGAAAGTATAAGTGGAACCCTCCGGAAGCAAAGAGGCTCACCATAGCTAACTCGAACTGCATGTGGTATCAACGAAGCGCCTGTTGATGATCCTGAGTACCTGTGATTAACGTTTCAAGGACACTTCATCCAATTCTAAGTGTCAACGATCGCTAGTCAGTATAATAACCCAACTAAATTAATTAGGGTCGAATCCCACAGGGAGTGGTACGTGTTTAAGATTCAACAGGAAAGTACAAATATGCTCAAATCAGCCATAGGAATAGACATTTACGAATAAAAATATAATTCAAATTAAGGGTTGACACGAATGTCAAATAACATGGGGTTTTGGTTTTAATTATCAACTACAACAACAACAAATAATACGGAATAATAATAATGAGACGGGTTCTTGGGATGTGATTCGATTATAGGCTAATGTAGACAAATGGGTAATTGCAACTGTTAGGAAATAGATGTAAATTAGTGAATAAGTTAGACTATAGAGGTGGTAAACTTTCTCTCAAATAATTTACCCCGAATTAAGTCAATTTCTCTCGAACATCGACAAGCATACAAAATAAGAAAAACCTACGCTTTAGTCCATTCACTCTCTCGAGCTGAATGTGTGGAAAAGGGTTTAGGATTCACTCTCTTGATCTGAACCCATGACAACCGAATACCCACAGACCATCAATCAATAATCTTGGTTTCAAAACCTCTCTCTCGAGCAGGCCAAAAACACGAAGGTAGAACTGCATTTGCAACTACAATTCTTTAATTTAAACCACAATTAATGATTGAGATCACTTCTAAACATCATTTAAACTAATAATTAGCAATACCCATAAACTAAATCAGCCCACAATCACATAATCACACCCCAAGAATTAGGGTTTTAGCTAGACATCATAAAAAGATAAAAATCGTTACCAAATTGTGTTTCCATCAACTAGGTACGATTAATTTCGTCTTTACAATGGTCCAAATTAAAGAATCTCAAAGACCCACTTCCAATTTCTCGAAAATGGAAAATTTCAATTCTTCAAAGCTAAGGAAAACTTGTCTCCAAACTCAAAGTTCAAACTGAAAATTAATTCTAAAGATTGTTCAGAATAAAAATTGATTAAAGATAAGATACTAAACTAAATGTTCAAAAACGTATTTGTAGTCGCAAAAAATATGCTGCGAAGGACCATTCAGCGCAGTAAGTTAGGTTCGCCGATCCGCCCTTTGGTCAATTCCATTGCCTTTTCGCCATGGCCTTCAACATTCCTCTAGGTCTGTAACTTTGGGTGATCTAATACTGCATCGCGGAACCACTCGGTGATCCGCCGACTGCTCCTTTCTCTTTCCAACTTGATTTTCTCCTTCAGGGCTTGGCACACTGGAACTTTAGGCGGTCAAATGGCCACTTGGTGACTCGCCTAATGGACTTGGCGATCACCAGGCTCTCATTTCTTCCTTCTTTCCGCTCGCTTCGTTCCTTTTTAAAAATTAGTGTCCATGCTTTGTTCCTCAATCCAAATACCTGGAAATCAAGGATTTTACATCAGTTATTAGCACCAAATAAGCATTTGAGGACACTAAATCTATCCAAATAATGCCCTAAATGAGTCCAAATCTTGGACTCATCAACACCCCTAACTTAAACTTTTGCTTGTCCTCAAGTAAAACTCAAGTTCAGTAGTTCAAAAAGGATGTCTCAAACAGTGCTACATAAGACTCAATCATGGCTGCACACGACAAGACTCAACTTACTCATGCAAGGATCAATTGTGCACTCAAAGATTCAAGTTGTGGCTCACCATTACCAAAGAATCTCAAGATCACAATACTTGCTTCAAATGCAAGTTCAAGCTCAACAAAGGTACTCAAATGCCCTCACACAAAGAATGATTCCATATTCACACACAATGGTTCAACAATTAATAGCTCCAGAATCACATGCAACTGTGACACTCACAAAGATGAACACATGTATGACTTCTAGGTTTGCCCTTATTTTTCAATCAACACTTGTTTCAGCTCACTCAAGATCGAAAAGGTCTTTTCAAGGCTTGTAACGGGGCTGAGTGTAAAAGTATGGCCATTTAGGCTCAGTGGCTGCTATCCTCATGAAATGTGGTATGAACAACACTTTATTTCCTTTTCTTAATGATTCTCATTCATTCTCAAAATTCACCCCATTATTCACTTTTCATGGAATACCGGACACCCCATTTCTCTTGTACTTTCACAAACTTATTTCAAAACTTTTTCATTCTTTTTTTTTTCTCTTTTTTTTTGTATGGAGGGGTTCTATCTTTTTCACAACCATGGATCAAAGGGGACTTCTTTGCACTTCTTGATTTACCTTCTCTTTTCACCACACCCCCAACTTAGGCTTTTGACCTAAGTTGGCTATTCAAACAAACCACAAATCATGAGGATTATGGGTGAATGGATAAACAAAGGTCACAATTTCATCAAGTTTCTTCCAAGAAAAAGGGTAAGGCTCAAAGGATGTTAAAGCAAAGTTCACACACTCACAAGGTAGGCCACAAAAGAGTTATAATGTCAAATTGTTTCACTCTTTAGAATTGTTGTCTAAGATCATTTCAAGAGCTTGCATCACTTAGTCAACCAGACCAACGGGGTAAATTCTAGGTGTCATCACACAAGGTTCACGGTAAGCTCATCACACAAAGCATTGACACCAATGTCAAACAAGACTCCACACTTTTACTAGTGTGCAACGTTTATCACAAAAGACTCAATTTGATAATCGGATAGTCACAATGAGATGCAAAGAGTCCATATATTGCCTATGCAACTTCATTTGACCTCATCGTAGCCTCACATTTATGTTTGTTCGATTGAGAGCACTATTTAAGTCATCGGTATTGATCACAACTGACACCCAAATTTGCATAAGAACAACCACAATTAAATACAGAAGAGGTGGCAAATTTTTTCGGAAGGGTCCAAAAATCATTTACATTCAAAATAAGGAGCCACAAGCTCAAACATCCACAAAAAACAGTGTCAGAACACAAGATATAGCACAAAACCCAATATATACAGAAAAGTCATAATCACAAGAGGTAGGTATGGAAATACCTCACCCCACCACAAACAAAAAGCAGTTTGTCCTCAAATGCAATAAAACATCCAAAAATCAATAAAATGACAGAGAGAGGGGTAAAGAGGGATCCTATCTACGCAGTCGCTCCATCTGTCAGGGCATCAGTGCTCGGTGTAGTACTCTGGTCATGGGCATCAGTGCCCGGAGTCACATCAATAGTACTCGATCCACTAGGGCCTACCATACACGTCTTTGGCAGCGATGTTTGGATCACCAACTTTACAATCGTCTCCTCAAGATCTGGAAGGTCTCCATATATGCTCTCCTCCCGCACCTCAATTTGCTCCTCGTCGGTCTCTACCTCCGACTCATCAACTACCACATCATCCATCGACATATTTCTGATGGTAACCTGAGGAATATCAGAACTGGCCGGGACATCCACATCATCTGTTGCCTCCAATAATAAAGTGAAGTCAGTGAACTTCAGGTAGTCCACGTCCTTCCTCAAATCTGCAACCTCAGCTTTCAAAGCCGTCACCTCAGAAATCTCCCCATGTCTACTCTCACGAGCCTCAACTCTCGCTGTGAGAGTGTCAATAGATGTTCGAAGGGGAGTCAGTGCAGCTAAGATAACGCTCTCAATCATCCATGGGACCGCAACCTCCAATCTAGGAACCCTAACATCCGCAAAATGTGCTAAATGTCCCATCTTCAGGAGCATGGCCTGAGTGATCTTGGTCGGCTTGGGAGCAGTAGAAGTACCAAGAGTTTGGGAGGAAGTGGAGGTACCTGAAGGCCCAAAGTCTAGAGTAGGCAAATGTGCCTCTGCAGGTATGAAGTCTATGTCCACCTCTGGGGATGCATCTACCGGGGCTTCTCTCCTCCTGTCAGCCTCCTCCTGTGTGTACTCGGCCTCTATACGCCGGATGTCTGTGGAGGATGTGAGAGTGACCTCAATATCTCTAGTCTCATCACGAGGAACTCCAGCACACCGGCACAACTCTGTAATCAGCACCGGGAATGAAAGGGATGTATGATGCTGTTCGGCCCTCATGGCCATATCCTACTCTATAAGGAGTCCCATGTTGATGCTTCTCCTGGATATGATCGACCCAAGGCAGGCTGCCTTGGGAAGCCGAAAGATGGTGTAACGACCCTCAAAATGAAGTAGGATAAAGTAGAGCCTCACATGGGTTTTATGCATTAATAACTTGTTAAAATAATGAAGAATAGCCTTTTTAGTCATTTTTAAAGAGTTTGGAAGTCAAATGTCAAGGGACGACCAAGACGTTCAGAAAATAGTCTTTTACGTGTTGGTGTGTTCTAGTATGTTGTTCATGTTTTTATGTGTTGTTTGGAGTCTAAATCAGTGGAGGTGACCCTAGTGTCTTAATAAATGTTTTTAGGGTCAAAACGTTTGGGTACGACTCCCCGGAACCACCCTAAGGGTCCCCGAGGAGGACCCCAACTCTTGGCCAAACAAGCTGCCAAGGCAACTTGAAGATTGCTCATGGAGGGAGCATGCACGCGTCGCGGACTAGCTCCACCAAGGGAAAAAAGGTTGGTCCATGTCGCGGACATTTAGCAGACTCTACTGTCTCTGAATTTAATTTCTAGAAACTTGTTGGAACACCTCCGCGTCGCGAACTTAATCCCCGACGAAATCTACGAAAATAAAACTCAAGTTTGACTTGTTTAAAAGGTCCAACTAAGTGAGGGGTAGTTTGGGTACTTTGGGGAATTATTATAAATGGTTATTCTACCTATTTTAGGGTATTTTAAGTTGGTTAAAACCCGAAAACCTAGAATTAGACCCCATTCTTCAAATTGAGCCTTCCCTCTCAAAAATAGATTCTCTCAAAACTCCATTGAAGAACTTGATGAAGCTCAAGCTAGAAGATGGGTTTTCAACTGATTTATTCTTCAATTTCATGGGTCTTCAATAATTAAGGTATGGTAACTGTTGATTTTTGAATAACCTCTCATTCAAGGAGTTCTATCAAAGATTTTCAAAAGTGATTCAAAGACCAAAATTCCAATTTTCAATCTAAACATGGGTCCTTTGTCAAACGATTTTATAAATCATTCTATTGATGAATTGATGTGGATTTAAGGTTTTTAAGATAATTTTCAAAGGAATTCTTGAAGAACCCATGATCCCCAAATTCTCGAAAATTGGCCTATGATGTGGGTCTTTGTGAATATGATCTCTATTGGTGAAATTATGTTTGGATTAGATTTTATTGATATTTCCTATGATTATATAAGCTTATTCGTGTTGAATTGTTGGTATATTGATGAGTTGAGAATTATGGCCTTATGGGCAAAGTTATGGGTTGATCCCTTTGTTTATAGAATTGTACTTAGATTATGTTTGTGTGATTGAATTACATTGTTGATTCCTATTGCTATCTATGTCAATTGATTATGAATTTTTGAGGATTGATCCATAGTGATCATGGCTTGGAGAATTGGTTAGTTGACCTAACTTCTAGTCTATAGTATGAGAATTGATGTTGTGTGGTTTGGTCCACTTATGGTGGCGGTGTTTACTTCTTGTCTATCTATGCATGTTGAGATCATGGCCTTGAAGGCAATATATGTGAAGTGAATTGATGATTATGATGC
>JAJOOO010026986.1:0-15493 GCA_029582685.1 Solanum piurae
ACGTGTAGGTAGTAGTATGGGATGCTATCTACACATGGCACGAGTGGGCTTTGAAGATACTAAAGTGAGTTCCCTAAGTCTAACGACTATTATGTGAAAGTCCCCTTATGTGCTTGAAGGTCTCCTAAATGGTTTTCTTAAAGAATGTTGGTCTATTGATGTTATGTTGTAAAGGAAATGACCTTATCTAAGGTAATTTTGAGGAACACTTAAGTGTGCTTGAAGAGGTTGTATGGGCGGTCACTTCTTGTCTCACTCAAGTGTGTCTTAAGGTTTTATTAGGTAGAGGTCCTATGGTAATGAAATGGCATGTGTTCTTTTAAAGTTAAGCATGGGTTGTATATGGATTTATGTTGAGTATATGTATAGTTGGCTATGGTAATATATATGTGAATGTTGACTTGTATTATGTCTCTTATACTTGTGAAGTAAAGGTTTTATCAAAATGATATGAAAGCATATATTCATTGTAAATGTCTGTTGAAGCATGTTTTTGCATGGTCTCCATACTTAGTACTTAATTGTGCTAACCCTTTTCTTTCCCTTTTTGACTAAAGTGTAGGGATTGGGAGATGGTGACATGTCATAGCTACTTGATAAGTTTCTAAGTGTTGGCGATGAAGACTTGGTGAGTCCTCATAGATTCGAGGACAATACCCTACATGTTCCTTTTGATGTATTTCTAGTATTTTGTTTAAGTCTTGTATGGCCTTAGTCCCATTGTTGTATTCACGTATTAGATGGTTTTGAGACATCATGTATAAAGTCTAGAAAGTCTTCCGCTTGTTATTTAATGATTTTATCTTCGTGTGTGAAGAAAGTTTTTAATCACTTATGTTGTTTATAGTATCTATGCGATGAATGAATGCTAACAGGCTTGTATTAGACCTCCGAGAGGTCGAGTACACCGATTACAACTAGGGGGTGCTCTCGGGTCGTTACAAAGTTGGTATCAGAGCATAAGGTTTTGAAATGGTCTTAGGTTGTCTCAAACCACATCTAGTAGAGTCTTGTTCATAATGTGAAGCGCGCCACATTATGAATAGGAGGCTATTGGGTGCTAAGAAAGTTCACTTCTTCATTCTTCAAGTCGTTCCATAGAGTTTTGCTCTATATCGTCTTTCCCTTGTTCCTTATATGATGGTCCTTAGAGTATGATTTCCCTTGAGAGGTTTATGTTGCAAGGGTTGAGGGAGAGGAATAGGTTTATTGTGAGGCCAACTATGACTTAGTGACTTGATAGATGTGAGGTGGAAGATTGTGATGTTGACTTGAGATTGAATGGGTTGCCTTATGATTATGTGTGTTGTTGGTGGAACCCGGCTTAGGTATGTTGAGTTTTGAGGTATGTTGGAAGAGATGATGAAATATGGTGTTTTAGAAATGTATAGGTGTGGTGAGTGTGAATGTTTAGTGTGTCTTGCTCTAACCTTAGAATGGGAAGGAGTGAAGTTTGAAAGAGCTAGTATGAGTTTTCTCCTAAGTGGGAAATATTGTGGCTAGATGTTAAGGATTTTGAGAGTCTTTGATGTTCATGAGTTAGGCTTGATTGATGTTTCCATCTTAAGAGGTGTAGTGAGTTTGAGGAGTTTAGATCCGGTGAGGTAGACGCATGTGGGACCTTGGAGTGAGTTGGTAAGGTTAAGGGGAGCAAGAGTTGCTTAATGAGGACCTTCCTACTTGGTGACTCCTCATAGATTCGAGGACAATACCCTACATGTTCCTTTTAATGTATTTCTAGTATTTTGTTTAAGTCTTGTATGGGCTTAGTCCCATTTTTGTATTCAAGTATTAGATGGTTTTGAGACATCATGTATAAAGTCTAGAAAGTCTTCCGCTTGTTATTTAATGAAAGTATCTTTGTGTGTGAAGAAAGTTTTTAATCACTTATGTTGTTTTTAGTATCTATGCGATGAATGAATGCTAAGAGGCTTGTATTAGACCTCCGAGAGGTCTAGTATGCCGGTTACAACTAGGGGGTGCTCTCGGGTCGTTACAACTATTGTAGACTAATATCTCCAGCTTTCGATTTGTTAGGAAGAGCTATTACTCATAGTAATTTACCGCTTCAAGAAAAGTCAAGGACCTTTCCTCATTGGCCTTCGACTTCAGCAAATTGATCTGAGACCTTGTTTCGGTATAAGGACCAATCCTTCGAGAGTAATCCTTCTGGCTACTTTATTTTGTTAGAGGGGGTTCTTTAGACTTTCAGAACAAGGTTGTTGGTTGTTTCTCAGTCAGGCATGTCTGTACTGCGTCAACGGTGATGGAGAAGATGCCCCGTCAGGAGGTGTTGTGCGTAGACCACTCAATCTTTTGGAAACTAGGTCCGCTGGGGCGGGTTCACTTTCCGGTTTCCCTTATTTTCTATTTGCTACAGTAAATGAGACTGGGAGTTGGATTTCCTTTATGACTTTTACTTCGTTGATCGATAAAAAATTCACTTCTTTAGGAAGGAGATGAGAGGGTTCAGACAGGGGTGATTTTTATCGAGTAGATGGTCCGACATTCAAGCAATCAATCATTCTTTCTATCAGAGATAGTAGAAGTCTAACCTTCCCATCTTCATCTATCCAGCTCAGGGCCTTATTAGTATGCTCATCTGCGAGCTATGTTGGTTCTGTTATTAATGTCCTGTAAGAAAGGAGAGAGAGGCGGGCTTGGCGACAGACCACGTCATGGCTATTCCATTCCTTCTGTACTAGAGTTCGGTGGAGGAACTGTAAGAGAGGAATAGAAATTTGTGCACTAACTTGACATATTTGTCTTAATCATATTCGACCCTATCTTTCTTCTCCAATTGATGATGCATATTGAACTTCAACCAATGTCACTTGCTCAAGAACTGACTTCTGACAGACTAGCTTCCCTCGGGCTACCATCCTTGCATCAAAAGAGACCATATCATCATGCCTAAAGGGACCAATAGAAGAAGTCCAAATGTAGTATATAATAGTAAAGTGACCGTCTTTTTTATTTTTTGAATTCTAACTCCTAGAGAGGGCCCCTTCCGCCCTTTCTCTTTGCTAGGCAGTTCACCCTTTCCTTTATGGAATCTATCTCGATGCTAAATCCCCATGAATGGAACACAAAACCAATTTCAGTATTCGCAGCACGTAGGTTAATTGATTGGATAGGTAAGTTTATGTCTTCAGGGTCGGTGGCACCGTTAGCTGGCGTAGAAAGACTTAGAAAATCAATATTATATTAAATCGACTCCTGTAATGATCTACGCGTCTTCCCTCATAAAGGAAGTAGTTATGGGGGGCTTTATATCTAAAAGCAAAGGCTAGGTAGGGGTCTCTTGGATAATAATATGATATATATTTCGCCTGAGGTAGGGCTTAGGCTTGTTCGCAGAATGACTTATTAGGATTTTTAAGGTAGACCAAGCCCTTTATAAGGTGAATCTTACTATAGAGAATTAGACTAAATTGATTCTAAGTATACTTAAAGAAGAAAGAGGGAGATAACAAACTCCCCGAAGGGGGTGCAGGGAATCATTTTTTGAAACATGTAGCCTGAAAGAGGGGTTACTCGGTACTCTATGCTTCTAGCATATTTGAACTCTTCACTTCCATAGCTCTGGGGTAAGATAGTCTTGATTAAGCTACTTCAGACTAAAGGCCGTAAGAACTCAAGCTACTACTTTTGACTTAGACATCCTGAAATTTGTGTATTTAGATTGAGTTACGATCTCAATCTGTGATTTAGAAGATCCGGCCAGAGAGCTTGATCTAAGTAAGTATATGATTCGTTAGACCTTATCCCGTCCCTGTGAATGAGTTGGTTTTAGAAGCTAGGCTCAGGTAGAACGTATAAGTAGGCTTATTAGAATAGAAGCCCTTAGTGGGAGAGTTGAGAAGAGCCGAGGATTCCTCTGTTTTTGTGGATTCTTGACGTAGCTACAATCTCATCTGGGTAATCAAACAAAAACGGGGATTCTATTCAAATGCCCTATATTCTGGACCGAGAAAACTGAATAGAGAATCTTCTCCTTTGGAGTCAAGGCAGTTTGAACTGAACCCCAGCTAGTATTGAGATTGAGAGTCGTAAAGAGTTTGGAGGTCAGTCATTCGACTTAGGAATCCCGTCCAACTTCAGATAAGGTAAGATAAGGTAGGAAAGCTACAAACCAGTCTTAATTCCTGCAGACTAGGATTCAGTTTCAAGTCCCAAGCGATTCAATCCAAACACTCATAGATTTTATGCATGCCTCTGCTCTGATGTTCCAACCGTGAAGTCACTTCCTTTAGAGTTGAGTTCAAAGTTACAGCCTTTAGTAAATAAGCCGAAGTTAACTCATGATAACTCTTAGCCCTTAGTTCCAATGAATGAGAAGTCTAGTTAGGCAGTGGAAACCCTGGGAAGTAAGGAAGTTCAAGTTAGAGGGCATATGAATATGAAATAGCATATGATGAGATTGGTCTATCTTTCTCATTGCTTGACTAAAGAATGCATTTTTTGGCTCTATCACTCACGTCACGAGACATAAAATCAAAAAAAAGAAAAAAATAGTGAATAGGGCTTATGGATCATCAACATTGGCTAAGAAAAAGTACGTAAGGGATACGCCTTTCAATTCTCCTGTCTTAAGCACGAGAGATTTCTTCCGTTTCATCGATTTTGTCCGGATCCCACCTTTCTTCCAAAAAAAGGTAAGGAGAAGGATCTTCTTCAGTGGATCCCTCTTGTTCTTGTTTAGTCCCCTTCATTTTAGAAGCTCTTTCTATTTCTGCATCTCTTTCTTCCTCACTTTCCACCCTTTCTTCTGTTTTTGAGGCTTCTTTCAGTTTCTTTGTAAGAATGGGTGAGGGTATTCTGCCTAAATAGTAGACACAAGTACTAAATAAGAGAATACTAAAGATCAGAGCCATATAGTTTCACAATTCTAACACAAGGTACTTATTAGATCGAATGTACTTCTTAGATCTAATAGAATGATTTTGCCGTATCCAGACTAATACCAATCCAAGCCATTTCATGAATAAAAAGTAACCAATTAACCAACCAAGAAAACCACTTGTTACAAAAAAGATCTTGTTGTTGCATCGAAAGAGATAAATGATGACTAATCTGGCTAACATTGAACTTGGTAAAATGAAATGGTTGAATAATTGAAAAATGAGATTATTCAGGAATGCACATTGAATGCGGAGGTTACGCATTGAATTTTTGGTAGTAGATCCATAAAAAAAAAGTCTTTGTGATTGTTCCACAAGAAATGAAACAAAAGATATGGTAGAGCTAGGACAATTATTGTATGAGGTCTACCCAATACTAGATGCAGAGGCGCATAATAGAACGATATGAACATCTTGAGCTGCCCCGTAATAAAACTAGTTGTTGTTGATACCTTCTTCTCGGTTCCTTTTTCCATAACCAGAGCTCGGAGAAGGAAGAGATAAGAGGGACCTATGAAGAATGTGCTCAGAAATCCAAAATAGAGTCTGACCACAACGACCGAATTTATTATCTTCATGTATAAGGATCCTAGATTACCTAGTAGAAAAGATTAAAAAATAATCACAAATCTCACCTATAACCGAAAGAGATAGACTAGAAACGACATTTGTTATGACAATGATACCAAAGGGATATTAAATGAATGGAATTGGGATATGGATGGAATATAATGAAATAGAGCCACTTCGAGGTTCCCTTTGAAATGAGGGATGTAAGGGAGCCACTACGAAGAAGTTCTGGGAGTTACAAAGGAAGGTTCGAGCTCATATCGTTCATACGTTGAGAGCGGGAATTGAACTCTATGAGATCGAATCTCAAGGAAGAAGTGGGAAGGAAAGGTTGGTTGCACATTTTCTGGGAGTAATGCCTCATTTCTCTCTCCCCCAAGGACTCAGTTTCTTGGGTATCTATCAACATATAGAGATCTTGCCTTTGTCCCTGCATAGAGTGATCTTCTTCAATCTTCGAGTTCGAAGGGTAGAACAAGGGAAGGTCAAGGCTTTCCTGTCATTACTCTTTCCACGGCAAAGTCAACATCATAGCCCGAAGAGCAAGGATTTCTTCCTCTCGTCTGCTGCTATTGATGTGTCTACTCCCATTGAGTCTTTTTGAGTAAGATCAGTATGCGATAAGCTCACATCCGGCTCCATAGAAGTAAAGATCAGAGTCATCTTATCTTTACTACTCCCTAGAAGACAAAACTCTTAACGATTCTTTGAATAGCAATCTTTCGTACCCCATTCAATAGACTTGTTGGGAAAGCTTAATAGAGTGACCAAGGTAAGACCTTAGACGAAGAGAGTGTCTAACAGATCATGACAAGCAGCCTTGCACTAAGCAAGTCATAGTCCCAGTTTTTTTTCTCCTTCGATAAAGTTGGATTGGAAGAGTCACCCTGCGGGGTAAGCCTTTTCATGTGTGCGCATTATTGTTGATTAGTCTATTTTTTATGGAGTAAGAAATCCAATAGGGATTCCAAATCTACCATAACATAAGGAGAAGAGGTAGAGCAATATCTTGGGTTGACCCTCTTAATGAAGATCGATCTGGCAGAGGAGAAGTAGATCCATTCAAGTCCAAAGCAAGGTGGAAAGTATCTATTCAATGCTGCGGTTGATGATCGTAGCAATAGTTAAAAGCACTGGAGGGAAGCCACTTGGGAGGTGGCTTATGCTATTGAAAGCCTAGCTCATCCTAGCATGGAATATCTGTATCCCCTGATAATGATCATTCCTATTCGATATCATGAATAGGTATGCATGTCAACCATTTCTATATGCGAGATGGAGGGAAGCTTTGGTTTGGAGCTATTCCCATTAGGTTGCTTTCTCCTCGCCTTGCCGATATAGCGCATCTTACATGGCGCCTTTCATCAAGTAAAAGCTCATGATAATGCTCTTATGGAACTAGGATCTCTTAAGATCGTGTGAAAGAGTTCTTCTTTACCGAGAAGATTGTCATGACTATTTCTATAAGTAAAAGAATGTATGAAGTTGTCCCGAGAAAAAGGAAATAATTGACTTTTTGAAGTCAATAAAACATCATATAATAAAGTGACGGATTAGATAGCAAGAGCAACTAGATCAGTAATGGAAAGGGTGGCTAAAATGGATAGATCTCGTTTACCCAGGGGTCTAACTGGATACCTTGAAAAGCTCTCATGAGATCTCGTTGGCATGCCCTACCAAATGAAAAGGAAGTCGCAGGAGAAAGTTAAGAGTTAGAATTCCCCGACTCCGTTCCTATTTATTAGACTTCTTTATACTTCAACATCAACTTCGTTAGCTAACTAATTGATCCTCACCCATCTTTGGCTGCCTGTTAGGAGGATTATGTTGGACCTATGCGATCTCGTTACAACGTTCTTTTTTTAATAGAGATTTCTGGTTAAAACTTCAATATTGAAGCATGGGAGCTTCTTAAGATGTGCATGAACAACTGTAGACACGACTTGTCATCGAGACTCCTGCCCCAAATTAAGGGATTCGATGACTTGTGCACTAAAGCTCGCGATGTGGATTCGAACCACTTCTTCTCCTTATTGTTGTGAGCGGGTCTGCCATCCTCCTCATTATAGTCCTCCTAGAATCCAGAGCATTTCGTTGAAATGCATCCTGTCTTTTCACCTTAGTAGTCGTATGCATAATCAGCACTATAGCCCCAATCATGGCTACTAATAAAATAAGACTAGAAACCAAAAACCAGATGAAATAGTAGGTATAAAGTAAATTGCCCAATGTTTCCAAATTAGTCCAACTTCATACCTCTTCTGCATAAACCGTATCTCAGAGAGGTCGTATTTCTTTGGGTTGGTAGTAATGGAATGCTTTAATTATCTAAATTAAAGAACATCTCCCACCAAAAGATAAGTCCAATAATACCACTCACTGGTAAATAGCGCAATACTTCTTCGTGAATCTCCGCTATTTGAATATGGAACATCATAACAATGAATAGGAATGAAACGGCTATATCTCCTATATAAACTACAAGGAAGATCATAGCGAAGAAGTCGAGACCTAACAAAAGAAGTAAACCTGAAGTGTTGCGAAAGACTGGGATGAGAAACAAAACGGAATGTATATGATTTTTAGCATGTACAACCATCAAACCAGAGACCAAAGCAGGGCTGGACAAAACGGAAAGTATCATAGTACGTCGTCCTTCCCTGAAATGGAACTTTCATGCTGGAGCAAGAACTAGCATGAAAGTCGATCTATTAAGACCATCGCGGTTGTTCCTACTTCATTTTCTTCTTCCAAGCCCTTCTTAGAAAGCACTCACTGAGTTACTTACAGAATCTCAAATATCTCTTAACGTCGAGAATTCTTTATGTGTCCAGGTCGATTAGAGATTCGGCTTCCTTCTCCCTCACCTTTTAGCCTTCTAGGCCCCTAAAAAAGAAAAAAAACTGAAATCAAAAAGAAAGAAGAGAAATTGGGCCATCTTTCCCGAGAGAGGCCGCCTTCTCTCAGGCCAACAGTCTTCTACTTCTAGTCGACGACTCTATGATGGGATTTCCTCTTTCCTTGGCTCTACTCGCTCGTTTATGCTCTGCCTCAGTAAGTAATAATTAAAAAATGATGTTTCCTTTCCTTACAGTCAAGTGGCTTTCCGCTCCTGCATTAAGATTGAAAATGAAAACTTATCGTCAAAAAAAGGAAATCAATCAGAAAAAAGAAAAAATATGTAAATAGTGAATCAAGATCTAGATGGATCCCTATATTTATCTCTATCCACGGAGATACCTATCTATATGGAGATCTATCTATCTATGAATCGGCCTAGACTATCATCTATCAGGATAGATATGTCCCTATGGGCGACTACGCCGATCTTTATATGATTTGGCCACGTCCTTTTCCGCTTTGAAGAGGAAGGTTTGGATCTTTCAATCTTATGTCGTGAGGTATGTGACCTATGTTAGTTCCATAAGATACCACAACCTTTGGTGTTCTATGATTCACCTCCGAATAATGAGTAGCTAGTTCGATCCTTTTTATTTGATCTTTTTAGTAAATTGATGGGGGTTGCGGAGCAATAGGTCAATTACTATATAAAGAAGAGTTGTAAACTATAGGACTTCTTGTTCGAGTAGGAATATTTCAGTTTTTCTTGTTCCTTTTCTTCGATAAGAATAGGGATTTGAAATGATACAAATTCCTCTTCATTCTGTTGTTCTCAGCGAAAGAACTGCCTAACCATACTTTTTCGGATCCAAACTTCTTTGTTCTTTTTAAGTCTTCTTCTTGCATAGAAGAACACAACTGTTGCAAAAACCAGGATTTTAGTAGTAGGCGGCATCCCCTCTTAGTTTCGAGTAGGCGGAACCATTCTATTTGGTTCTTCTCCACGGGTGATCTAGGAATTTTCCTATTATTTTCTTAACTAAGATTTCGATATAGAAGGATCTCTTTATTTCTTCACCGTGGGTTCTCGCATCATTTTCTTGAAAAGATATTATATCACCGTGGGAGAGTTTAAAATGAGTAATGTTAACCATTCCATTATTCACACAAACCCTTCGGTGACTTATCGGCTGCCTTGCTTGAGGAATAGTTTCACAAAAATGAAGACGAATGGGATAACGTCTGATCTTGTTTCTGGATTGAGTAGAAAGGAGATATATGAAGTTCGTTCTCTTCCTCTGTGCATCTCTGTAATGGGTAAATCTCCACAAAAAACGGACAACTTTCATGTAGTTTGTGATTGGATGTAACTGTTACTATTTTCTCTAGAATAAATCATTCTCTTGATAGATATTTTCTTGTTCCTCAATCTTCCAAGAATACGGCGTTGTATTATTGTAAGTACTCTATTCCAAACATTTCCTGAAAGTAGATGACAAGTTTTAAATCTTAATGCAGGCAAGGCATATCTCATTGAATCAGTCTTTTTTTCCATATCATGTATAAGGGGAATCGAACCCCCTCTTTTGTTGGCGGGCAGATGTATAATGTACTACTTCGATCCAGCAACTTCTTAGGAGTAGGTTTTGGCTTGCCCCTCTCCTTACAGTCAAGTGGCTGAACGCCCCTCTCTTCTTATTAGTCAGATAGGTTTGGAACTATTTCCTCTTTTAATATAATAATAAGGTAAGCTTCCAAAGATCCTTTCTTCAGCTGGTGCGCAGGAGCGAACTTTCGTTTTCCCCCTAATCTTAACAAGGAGCTTTTATTAATAGGGATTTCCCGCCTGCAGTGTTCTCTTCCTAGCACTTCACTTCGTTCTAGAAATCTGATGTCACCGGGTCGGGCAAAAGGGAAGGAAGGGATGGGTGGTCCGGGAACAACAACGAGAGAGGGCTCGTAGACCCACCTCTCACTCTTCCCCACGCCTATTTTTTCAGCCGATATGCAGAACTCTTTTTTCTTTTTTTAATGAATAGATAGAGCCATGATACATTCCGAAATATTGTAAAGGTAAATAAACTCTTTTCGCCCCCTTTTCGATGTTTGCCTGAGGACCTATGTTAATGTTTTGGAAAGGGAATGTTCGCCTTTTGTAACAAATAGACCCAAGATACGGACTAACATATGTTTTTACCAGCAAGCATAAGTAAGATGTATTCATAGTTGGTCAGTCCCCCACGGCAAGGCTTCTAGCTTTTCATGAATGTGTCTCCCCCTCTGCTTATGTGAGTTTACCCTCCTTTTACTCTGTTTGCTTCTGAATCCCTATGAGCCTTTACTTTTTTGGAGGGTCGGCGAGGCATGGGAGCCTCAACTCATGCATCGGCTTTCCAAAAGAACCTCTGTTCTCCCACTTCCTTCTATTCAAAAGGCGAGCAACCCTTAAACAAAAAGTCCCTAAAAGGGTTCTTCTTTATATATTACATAAGCCCTAAAGTAGGTAGCCCTGAAAGCCGAACTAAACAAAGTAGGTTTTGGCCTGCCCCTTTCTATCTTATTAGTAAAACCTAAACGTCCTTATTTCAAAAAACAGCGCTAACACCCTATCTATAGTAAGGAGCCTTTTGAATTGAATCTCCCACTTGATTTCGGACAGTCAAACAAAGAGACTCTTTGTTAGCTCTTCGTGCCTCCTTGGCTTCTCAAACTGAACTAAGACTGTCCAACTAGAGTATAGCCGGAAGGAGCTCCTTTTGTATTGAAAGTATTTTCAAATAGCAATCCATCGCATCGGTAATAAGATTTATAGTAAACGAAAGATTCAAGCTCCTTAAAGAAGGCAGTTCAGCTTGATAACTCGATAAGCTGTATTGACAGAGCAAAACTACTCTTTCAAAGGTGGGATCAATCCCAAGCTATTCTTCTTAGCCTAACAGTCTATTCGTGGAAGTAAATTATCCAAAAAGTTTCCTTACCAGACCTAACATCCTATCATCGCTTTCAGATACAAGGAAGTTGGACTAGTTATTAGACCAACTATCTCACGCTCTCTCTCTCTCAAACCCATCAAAAGGAGCACATCTAGTTGAAAGACTCTCATTATTATTTAGAATGGGAAGATATTTCAGTTCATAAAAGCTTAAGCTTAACAGCTTTATCCATAGGTAATGAGAGGAGACTTTTAGAAAACCCCCATGCCTTCTCTGGAGACAGAGATCTTACTGCTACCTCCGAGTCTGACAATCTAGTTTTCTAGGCTTTTAGCTTTTAGAATCCTCATTCTCTCTGATCCTTCGTGCGCTCTTTATCCTATTCCGATTCGATTTAGCTTTCTTTTAGTTGCTATATCTTTATTTTGAAGAAAGATGGATCTATAGCGGAAAGGATAAATATATACTATCAATAATAAGATAGTTTGATTTTCTTGTTTGCACATGTGTGTTGTCTAATCTATGAGAATCAAGCTTTTCCCCTTTCGTAAGTGCATATAGGGAAGTGGGCCCTCGGCTATTAAGAGGACTCATATTTTCTTTCTTTTATTTACTGGAGTTTCTTGTTCCCGTGCCCCCTAGTACCGAGACCCATGATAATCCCTTACAGGGCGCACAAGGCAAGGCCCTTAGTCTTACCTCATGTAGTTTCTACTTTCTTGTTGGCTTGGCGGTGCTTTCTTTCCTCTGTGGAAAGAAGACAGAAAAAGGATGTTTCCCCGCTTTCCATCCGTCGTGTATTCCCCCTTATGTCTTCTGTAAGAACGAGAGGGATGGGCTCCCCGCTAACACTTTTTCAGATAATCCCCCTTCCAAGGACAGTTTCTCGAGCCTTTTTCCCTCATCCCTTTTGGTTTGGGGACGACAAGTACTTCTTCTCGAGTAGGACACTGGTGATCTCTGCATTCACCTATGTAATTTAGAAATCTTCTTCCAAGTAGCTCTGTTTTCTAAGGGAGAGTGGACTAAAAAAAGGAGAAGCGTCATTTGTCATACTTTTGTAGACCAACTAGTATACATTAAAGAAAGTGGCTTCCTCATCTTCTCTTCCCCCCAACAACTTCACTCCGGAGGAATCACATATTCTTAAGCGAGAAGATCAGACTCTTATTATTGAATTTCCATTGTTTCCACGTAATAGCTCATTCTCTATATTTTTTTATGCTCAATCTTTCTATTTTCCTTTTTCAATCTAAAAGGAAAGCGAAGTGACTATCCGATGATAGTCACGAGCGCTTAGAGGTATGAAGTTACGCGAATTTTACTATCTGAAGGATCTTAGCTTATTAAAGGACTCTTTAAAAGAAATCTTTTTTTAAGAAAGCAATCCTTTCAAGTAGCGCTTGAAAGAAGAAAGGCAATCCGATCAGAAGATAAAGAAGATAGATGAGAAGTTAAGGGGAGAAGGACTTTTAGAAATCCGATCAGTGTAAACATGATATAAATTTTTCTCTCCTTTCTTAAGAGACTACGGACGCTCCTTGTCCAAATCCCCAAGCTTCCGATTACCTTTGTGAATCTCCGCCGCCTGCTTTTGCGCTATTGTTACTTACGACCTCTCTTCTCTTACTCAATTCTTGACTAGTTGTAGTTTTTCTAAGGACCGGAATAAGAGGTTTTAGCTTTTCGGGGTATTTAACATAGCGAATAATTCTATATTGGAAAAGTCTCAAAATTGTAAACAATTTTGATCATTATTCAACTAAGGGCACAAAGCTACCAAGCTTTCTTAAACGGGAACCCTGATCTAGATACAGTAGGGCCAATTGAGTTAGCAAATCTAATGTGCGTACAAGCATCCTTTTCCTTTTATTTTGGAATTTGGCACTAATTAAATAAAAAAATAACCTACAATAAGATTTTCTTCCTTAAACACTAACCCGGACAAGACTCACCAATAAGATAACTCCGCCATGTGTGTTTTAGATCAAACCCGGTGACAATTCTCCACTCCTGTCCTTTGAGGTGGGTAAGTGATCTTCAAGGGCATCTCCCCAATCCATTCTTCCCAGCGCCACTCAATCAAATCCATAACTGTTGTTGCTTGTGCAGGAGTACCTAGAGAACTTCAAATTGCAATAAAAAAGTTGTCAACTAAGAAAGACGGGAAGTCCATTCGAGCGGTGCTGATATTAACCAAAAAGATACCCTCCTCAAAAGGGCCTCAAATCAAAGACAGTTGAGAATGACATTAAAATTGAACAACTGTGTAGGATTACTAATAAGTTGTGTAAGGGTATAGTTTATTTAATTGAGTGAAATTAGGCCAGTGGTCTTTCTGAATGTGATAGCTGAGAATTGTAATTCTTCGCTCGATCAATTCATGCCATCACGCTCTGGCTTTAGCATCTGCCGAGCACATCTAAGCGAAAAATAGAAAAAATTGCCTGGATTTCAATTGGATACCCTTTTTCTCTGTTCCAGGTACAAGTCAAGTTGAATTTACAAAAAAAAATTCAGTGTTAGAAGTATTCAAATCCATAAATTCACTATGAAACAAAGACGGAACCAATTTGAGACTTTGGAAATCAAATAGTAAACTGAAACTATCAATCATATTAATATTACATCTATCTCCACATAGAAGTGTTGGAAAGAAAGCTATCTGAGAGGCAGAGGTTGACTATAAACTTCATCTCTCTCTAGACCTCACGGAGTTTTTCCAGAGCTGAATTATGCATGAACTTCTGCCAGAGCAGAATCACGTGTGTACTTGGTGTATAACCTCAACAGTATCTTCCATCAGAACCTAAAATTGTCAACGAATATGTCCTTTGGACTTTGCTAGAAATGGTCGAACACTAAAAAATTGGTCGAAAACCAGCTTAAGCTGGTTGTACTTTGAAGTTCATTCAATTCACACAGGCAGGGTGATTGAGGTGCGTGCTTCAACATCTAAGTTTCACACAAGGAACCTCCTGCTCTTAAGGATAAACTACGATATTTGATAGATTGGCAGGTAAGCCACGTAATATATCCCTCAAGCTGAACGAACTTAACCTGCTCCTTTAGTTTAGGGCTATACAATTTACTTGCTTCTCACTAATGGCAGAATCATGAGCTTCATAACTCGACTCTAAACAAAATTAAAAACACTCGACTATACGATGACAATCCTTCACTCTGGAAGGGTAGGTGCCATACCGAAAAGACCTCCTATCCTAGAATCCTCTCATTTCACACCAACTAAAGCGGAGCTTAATCACCAAGGTAGAGTTGTATAAAGCCCTAATGTAACTGAACGAAGTGGAAAACCCGCAATATGAAAGCAAAAACCTTTTGTGTGTAAGAAGAAAAGCTTAATCGAGTTAGGAAGGATGTAGATCGAGCGCAATAAGCTACAGGAATGATTATTTTACTTTGGAAGGGAAAAATCATGTCAAATAAGGTCTCACTCAGCTCTCAGGCTGTTCGGGAATAGCTCCACCAGACATAGAAGATAATGCAGTGCTTGCGTGCTATTACGTGAAGCGGAAAGGGACAGCGGAAGATCACACCAGACAAGGAAAATGAGGATTAGATATTTCATCAACCAGCACTTGAGCGTGATTCGCTTATCTGTTGAAAAGTACCATCCAGACAATAAACCTTTAGGGCATATGACTAGTAAGGTAAATCAACATATCGTATCGACGAGATTCAACAAGAAGAAAATTAACAGACTATGAAAAAGAATTGCTTCTAATTTACACTTTTCTCAATCATGGGCGGTTGAAAAGAGTTTTTCTGATCCGATCATTGCGTAAGCTAAGAGTTCAATAGATGAGGAGTCGGATGACATTTTTAGTCAATACGAAAAGCATAAATGAGTTAGGAGCGAAGAGTGAAGACCATGAAATTTCCTTCTTAATAGAGTAAGGGCAAAGGAAAATCTTCTGATCTTTGATTCCCCAATTTAGGTGCGATTGAAGCGAATACAGTAAAAGAATGCAAGGAAGGGTTCCCCCAGGAAAGGTATCTCAACTGTTTCCAAAATCAGGTCATTGACCAGTAATGCGACTTGTAGAAGACTCCTGATAGACCGTGAGTTTACGGTATTTCTAATACATTTCACTAACAAGTTGTGTGTGTCTAGGGCCTTTTTGTATTGGTTTTTATATGTTTTTATTGTATTGTGCAGGAAAGATGTTCAGGCGCTATAATAAAGAGACAGCTGAAAGGGATGCAGAAAAGAACATCTACGGA
>JAJOOO010026987.1:0-10996 GCA_029582685.1 Solanum piurae
GGATGGTTATATAATTACTGAAATGATGATGAAATGGACACATGTATATGATTTTCTCTATATAAGTGTTGCGAGTCGACCAAGCCTAGTACGGGAGGTAGTAGGCCCGTATAACCATATCGAGGGGTTGGTACCTTGGTTGCCTAGTACGGGGGGTAGTAGGCCCGTATAACAGCATTGAGGGGTTTGTACCTCTTTCGCCTCTCCAAGGGGGTGGTAGGCCTTGGAAATGATATCATGATGGTCACTCGCCACACATGTAATATGCCCCACTTAATATGACCTTTTTTTTAGCATCATTATACATATCATCTCATTAATATGCTATCTATCGGGTATGATTATGCATTTTGCCTATAATGTCCTTTTTAGGTTGTTTTTGCATGGTCTCCATACTTAGTACTTAATTGTGCTAACCCCTTTCTTTCCATTTTTGGACTAAAGTGTAGGGATTTGGAGATGATGACATGTCATGGCTATTTGATAGGTTTCTAAGTGTTGAAGATGAAGACTTGGTGAGTTCTCATAGATTCAAGGACAATACCCAATATGTTCTTTTATGTCTTTTTAGTATTGTTTAAGTTGTGTGTGGGATTAGTCCCGAATTTCTGTACTCTAAAGTATTAGATGGTTTTGAGACATCATGTATAAAGTCTAGAAAGTCTTCCGCTTGCTATTTTTTTATGCAATGTTTTCTTGGTAAAGAGAGTTTTAAATTCCTTGTGGTTTTAGTGTCTATGCGATGAATGAATGCTAAGAGGCTTGTATTAGACCTCTTCGAGGTTGAGTACGCCGGTTACGACTAGGGGGTGCTCCCGGGTCGTGACACTAGGGGTCCTTGAGGGGGACACTAAAGCCTAACCCCCAAGACCCAAAAGAAAAACTGAGTTGCCAAAATGAGGGTGACCTACGGAAGGGGTCCATGCCCCGTAGGTCTATTCACGCCCCGTGAATCGCATCCGTAGCTCAAGGCCCCCAAAACCAAGCAACAACCACGAACCATGGTTGACCAGGATGGGGTGTGACCGAATCCATGGTCCGTGGGTTGGTATCGTTAGTCATCATTTGGTTTGATGTCTTGGTTTGGCCAAGCGAGGGTTGGTTTGGTAAATTTCTAATTAATTTAGTTATGTTGATGGATGGTTATTTTAGGTTAATTATGGTATTTTAAGAGTATTAAAAGTATTAAACACTATTTTAGATTTCATTATTTCAAAACACCCCAAAGTTAGAAACCTCTCTTCTCAAAAGTTCTCTCTCTAGAAACCTCCATTGGAGGTGAAGGATCCATGCTTCCAAGATCAAGCCTTAAAGTTTTTCAAGGGATTTTCGTGGGATTCTTCCATAAAAGGTATGGTGGTCTTTATCCTTGACTTATTTTCTTTCAAGGATCCAATTTTAAAAGTGATTTCAAATCTCCAATGTTTCCCCAAAAACCCTAGATTTCAATTTATGTGTGGGTTCGATTCTAAACGTGTTGTAAAATATTTATTGCATTGAATTATGAATGAATTGTGGATTTAAATATGAATTAAGATGATTTCTTCCTAGAACCCATGTGTTCCCCCAAATTCCTATGTTGTGATTTGTGATTGGGATTTGATTGATTATGAAGTATGTGAATTGTTTATGTGTATATGGATATAGAATGTTGAAATTATGTTATTACTCTTGCCTAATTGTATTGATCTAAGGTGTGTGGGTGAATGTGATCCATGGCCTTGAAAGGCAAGGTATGAAGGTTAAGGTATGAATATGATGTGAAGGATATGTAAGTGAATTCAATGATAGTATGATGATCATGTTCAGAATGTAATAGTGTTGTGATTGAAAGCAAATTCTCAAATAACACTTGTGAATGATAATGACTGAATGTGAAGGGTTTTCTTCTATGTATTGTATATCTTGAATTGGTAGGCTTAGGAATCCTTCTCTTGTATAAATAGAAGTAAAGTGATTGTGATTTTTTGAATTGGTATGCTTATGCATCATTTTCTTGTATAATGAATGTATCTTGACTTAATGCCCTAATGTCTTGAATTGGTAGACCTAATGTTGGTAGCCTTTCATGAATGAATGAATGATGAAGTATTCTAGGCTAAACCTTGGATCGGTAGACCTAATGGTGGTGCCCCTTCATGAGAAGTTTAGGAACTAATGTGATGTTAAACTTTGGATCGGTAGACCTAATGGTGGTGGCTCTTCCTTGTGTGAAAGGATGAACCTTAAAGCGGTAGACCTAATTGTGGTCGCCCTTTCTTGGAAAGTCAATGAGCTATCCTTGTAATTACCATGAAGTGGTAGACCTAATATTGGTGGCTCTTTAATGTTTAATATATCTTGGGGCGGTAGGCCTAATGTTGGTGGCCCTCTGAAGTAAAATAATGTAATGTCAATGAAACTACTATATGGGAATGTAGGCTAAGCACCGAGAGTATATGGTAAGATGGAGGTTCTCCACACTTTCGGTCGGATTTCATTGAATATTTTTCTTATCCCTTAACTAGGTGCCCAAATAGGTCTAGCTAGTGTATTCACCTAAGCTATTGTTACCGGTCTAACCTTAGGAAAATAGACCACCTCTTTACGGTGTGAGGCTTCATGACACCTGATTCCATATCAAACTTACATGGTGTATGTCGGTTAAACGCTTATTTTCATCATGTGAGATGTGCATTATGGTTTCTTGATGAGTTCTACAAAGTCTGGGTGGTAGTATGGGATGTCATCCATGCATTGCACGGGTAGGGTTTGAGAGGGTCATAGTGAGTTCTCTAAGTATTAATGATAAATGTACAAATGTGTACTGAATGAAGCTAATAAAAAATGTTGAATTATATGCTTAAATGAGATTATGCATGCTATACTTGAGGTGAAAGTTTAATGTGAAGGTAATGGGATATATGTTGATTATGCCTCTATTGTGATGAAATGACTTGTATGTTGGTTATGTTTGTATAATATGCCTCGTATGCTTATGTCCATGAAGTTTTATCTAAATGGCATAAAATAATGATTTCAAATAATATGTCCATTTTTAGCATGGTTTTTGCATGGCTATCATACTTAGTACTTAATTGTGGTAACCCACATTTTCTCCATGTTTTACTACAAGTGTAGGTTCCGGCAAGTGAGTTACTTTCTCTCTAGTTGAAGCTTGGATTTGAGGTTCTCCAAGACTAAGTGGTATGTCCTTATAGATCTAGGACAAGTACTTGATGTTCCATTTCTTTCATTTAATAGAAAGTTTTAGACTTTTCGATTGTAAAGGGTCGTGACCCTAGTTTAGTTTCAAGATATTGTTTAGATGGCCATGTGAGAAAATAAACTATCGTTGTGTTTTAAATAAAGTTTTGATTGTATGGATTTTAAATGATTTTAATTTCATACCATTTTCCTTATATTGAATGTTATGAATACTATGAGGCTTGTATGAGACCCTTCGGGGTCGAGTACGCCGTGTCGCATCTAGGGGCTAGCCTTGGGTCGTGAAAAACATGGTATCAAATCTTCAATTTTTTCAAGGGATTATCATGGTATTCTTCCATAAAAGGTATGGTGGTCTTCATCCTTGACCTAGTTTCTTCAAGGAGCCAATTTCAAAAGTGATTTCAAATGTCCAATGTTTCCCCAAAAACCCTAGATTTCAATCTATGCATGGGTTCGATTCTAAACGTTTTCTAAAGGCTTTATTGCATTGAATTATGAATGAATTATGGATTTAAAGATGAATTAAGATGATTTATTCCTAGAACCCATGTGTTTCCCAAATTCCTATGTTGTGATTTGTGATTGGGATTTGATTGATTGTGAAGTATGTGAATTATTTATGTGTATATGGATATAGAATGTTGAAATTATGTTAGTAATCTTGCCTAATTGTATTGATCTATGGTGTGTGGGTGAATGTGATCCAAGACCTTGAAAGGCAAGGTATAAAGGTTATGGTATGAATATGATGTGAAGCATATGTATGTGAATTCAATGATAGTATGATGATCATGTTTAGAATCTAATAGTGTTATGATTGAAAGCACATTCTCAAATAACACTCCTGAATGATGATTATGGAATGTGAAGAGTTTTCATCTATGTAATGTATATCTTAAATTTGTAGGCTTAGGCATCATTTTCTTGTATGAATGGAAGTAAAGTCATTGTGATATCTTGAATTGGTAGGGTTATACATCCTTTTCTTGTATAATGAATGTATCTTGACATAATTTCCCAATGTCTTGAATTGGAAGACCTAATGTTGGTAGCCTTTCATGAATGAATGAATGATGAAGTATTCTAGGCTAAACCTTGGATCGGTAGACCTAATGGTGGTGCCCCTTCATGAGGAGTCTAGGAACTAATGTGATGTGAAACCTTGGATCGGTAGACCTAATGGTAGCGGCTCTCCCTTGTATGAAATGATGAACCTTGAAGCGGTAGACCTAATGGTGGTGGCCCTTTCTAAGAAAGTTAATGAGCTATCCTTGTAATCTAGCATGAAGCGGTAGACCTAATGTTGGTGGCTCATTCATGTGTAATGTATATTGGGTGGTAGGCCTAATGTTTGTGGCCCTCTCAAGTACAATAATGTAATGTAAATGAAACTACTCTATGGGAATTTAGGCTAAGCACTGAGAGGATATGGTAAGATGGAGGTTCTCCCAACATTAGGCCAAATTTCAATGAATATATTTATTATCCCTTAACTATGTGCCCACATAGGTCTAACTAGTGGATCCACCTAAGTTATTGTTACCGGTCTTACCTTAGGCCACCTCTTTACGGTGTGGGGCTTCATGACACCGGATTCCATGTCAAACTTACATGGTCTATGTCGTTTAAATGCTTATTCCCATCACGTGAGATGTGCATTATGGTTTCTTGATGAGTTCTATGAACTGTGTTTGGTAGTCTGGGATGTCATCCATGCATTGCAGGAGTAGGCTTTGAGAGGGACATATTGAGTTTTCTAAGTCTTAATGGCTATTGTATGAAGGTGTCCTAAATGAAGTTAATGAAGAATGATGACTTATATGCTTAAATAATATGATGCATTCTATACTTGGATTGTATTATTTGTTACTTCCTTGTTATGATTTAATGAGTATGAATGTGCCTTATCTATGGTAGCTCCAAAGGAGTACTTAGTGTGAGTAGTATATGGAATTCTATTCATACACTGAACAAGTATGACTTAGAGTTACCCTAGATGATGGCCCTTATGTGTTTATATGACTTATGAAAAGGTTATGTCTCTTATGTATGAGTATGGTGTAAAGGTGGAAAGGTTGAATGGTAAGTTCACTTCTGGTGACCTTAATGTGGTACTTTAGTGTGTATGGTGGTATGGGACGCTATCCATACATTGTACAAGGTATAGCATGAGGGTTACTTGAGGTGAAGGTTCAATGTGAAGGTAATCGGTTATATGTTGATTATGCCTCTTTTATGATGAATGAGTTGTATGTTGGTTATGTTTGTATAATATGCCTCTTATGCTTATAATCATGAAGTTTTATCAAAATGGCATAAAAGCATGGTTTCAAATAAAATGTCCATTTTTAGCATGGCTTTTGCATGGCTATCATACTTAGTACTTAATTGTGCTTACCCATATTTTCTCCATGTTTTACTACAAGTGTAGGTTCCAGTGAGTGAGTTACTTTCTCTCTAACTGAAGCTTGGATTTGAGGTTCTCCAAAACTAAGTTGTATGTCCTCATGGATCGAGGACAAGTATTTGATGTTCCATTTCTTTCACGTAATAGACATTTTTAGACTTTTTGATTGTAAAGGGACGTGACCCTACTTTAATTTCAAGATATTGTTTAGATGGCCATGTGAGACAATAGACTTCCGTTGTGTTTTCAATAAAGTTTTATTGTATGGATTTTAAATGAGTTTTAATTCCGTAACATTTTCCTTATATCAAATGTAATGAATGCTATGAGGCTTGTATGATACCCCTTTGGGGTTGAGTACACCGTGTTGCATCTAGGAGCTATCATTGGGTCGTGACAAATTTTGAATTCTTAGCTTGCTTGAGAGAGAGGTTTTTGAACCAAATCTTTTGATTAATGGTTTGTAGGTATTGGGTTGATATGGGTTCATCTCGAGAGAGTGAATCCTAAACCTAATCCTACCCATCTTGCTCGGGAGAGAGGATGTATTAAGGTTGTGAGTTGTTCTTATTTGTTAAGCTTGTTGATGTTTGAGAAATCACTTGAAACGTGATAGTTGTTTGAGAGAAAACTATTCCAATCATAGTAAATCCTACCCACTGATATTTAGCTATTTATTAGCAGTCTCAATTACCCATATAGTGAAATTTTCCTATAATCGATCACATCTCGAGAATTCCTCTATTTACTGTTATTTAATTGTTGTTTGATTGCATTGTAGTTGATAATTGCAAACTAAAACCCCAATCTGACATTTGTGTCACCCCTTTTGACTTGTTTATTTATTATTTTTGACAATTTCTATTCCTATAACTATCCAAAACACATTTGTACTTTATCAATGAAATTGAGCACGTACCCTTCCCTGTGGGTACGACCCTAACTCTTCATTAGGTTATACTGCTTAACGATCGTTTGCACTTAGACTTGGATTAGGTGTGCATGAAATGTTAATCAGAACTCAAATGTGGGTACATCGGCATCTAGTGTGAGAGACTTCACTAGAATGAATCCCCTGGACTTTCATAGTTCTAAGGTAGAGGAAGATCCTCAAGAGTTCGTTGATGATGTTTATAATGTGTTGATTATCATAGGAGTGAAGCAGGTGGAAAAGGCAGAGTTGGCCGCTTATCAACTTAACAGTGTTTCACAAATTAAGTCAACCAATAGAAAGAAGGGAGAGGGGAAGATGAGGGTCCTTTTGATTGGGAAAAGTTCAAAGTTATCTTCCTTGATAGGTTCTTTCCCGTAGATGTGAGGGAAGCAAAGGTGCTTGAGTTCATCAACCTTCGTCAAGGATATATGAGTGTGAAGAAATATGCTTTGAAGTTCACACAATTGTCTCGATATGCTCCCACAATGGGTGCCGATCCTAGGGCAAAGATGAGTAAGTTTGTTTCGGGTGTATCTGAAATGGTGGTTAAAAAGTTCCGTACTGCAATGCTTGTTAATGACATGGACATTTATCATCTCATGGTTTATGCTGAACAAATTGAAGAGGACAAACTTAAGGAAAAATCTAGGGAGGCAAAGAGGGATAAAACTAATAATGGTAATTTCTCTCATGCAAGGTCCGATGGACATGGTCATCCTATATTTCGACAAAGGTTTTCCAGACAAGGTTCCCCCAATGCTTCTCCTAGGTTCAACAAGGAGAGAGTATCAAACCGTAAGCCTCAAGGAGGGAATGATAGTGAGTCCTTATTGCCTACTTGTGCCAAGTGTAGATGAAATCAAGAGGGTTGATGTCTAGCTGGTTCCAATGCTTGTTTGGTTTGTGTTAAGATGGAGAACAAGATAAGAGTTTATCCTTCATTTGCTAAGAATAAGGGATATAATCGTCGAAGGGCTCAACCTAATCCTTCATCTGGTCCTAGTGGTTGGGTCCAAATGCTCCTAAGCAAAACAAATTCTATGCACTTAGACTCGTGGTGAGCAAAAGGGTTCTCCCGATGTGGTTATCGGTATGTTGAAAGTCTTTCAACTTGAAGTTTATGCTTTACTTGACCCCGGTGCTACCTTATCTTTTCTGATGTCGTATGTGGCTATGAGGTTTGATGTTCTTCTAGATGTGTTGTTAGATCTTTTTTGTATCTCTACTCTTGTTGGTGATTATATTATGGCTAAGAGGGTCTATAGAAAGTGTCCCATTTCCATATCCCATAGAGTTACTCTTTTTGATTTTGTAGAGCATGATATGTTAGATTTTTATGTTATCCCTGCTATGGATTGGTTGCACTCATGTTATGCCTCTATTCATTGTAGAACTCGTGTATTCAAGTTTTAGTTTCTGAATGAGGCTGTCCTAGAATGAAAAGGGGAAAATTCTATGCCTAAGGGCCAGTTTGTCTCTTGTCTTAAAGATAGAAAGATGATTGCTAAGGGTTGCATATATCATCTACTTAGGGTGAGGGATGTAGATTCTAAAACCCTAACTCTTGAGTCGGTCCCCGTTGTTAATGATTTTCAGGAAGTATTCTGAGATGATCTGCCTAGTATTCCTCCCGAAAGGGAAATAGACTTTGGTATTGATCTTCTCCCATATACGCAACCTATCTCTATTCCTCCTTACTGAATGGCTTTGGTAGAACATAAAGTGTTGAAGGAGCAATTGAAAGATTTGTTGGATAAGGGTTTTATCCAATCGAGTATCTCTCCATGGGGTGCTCCAGTTTTGTTTGTTAGAAATAAAGATAGTTCACTTCGTATGTGTATTGACTATCGTCAGTTTTACAAGGTGACCATTAATAATAAGTATCCTCTTCCAAGGATTATTGATTTGTTTGACCAACTTCAAGGAGCGAGTTATTTCTCTAAGATTGACCTACGGTCGCGTTAACTCTAATTTAGGGTGAAGGAAGATGATATTCCGAAAATGGCATTTTGAACTCGGTATGGTCATTATGAGTTTTTGGTAAGGTCGTTTGTATGACTAATGCTCCGGCGACATTTATGGATTTGATGCATATGGTGTTTAGACAATATCTTGACATGTTTGTGATTATGTTCATTGATGATATATTGATGTATTCGTGAAGTGGGTATGAGCATGTTGATCATTTGAGGATTTTGTTGCAAATTCTCAAGGACCAACAACTCTTTGCAAAGTTTGGCAGATGTTAGTTTTTGCGAAGGTCCATGGCTTTTCTTTGTCATATTGTTTAAACTAAGGGTATTGAGGTAGATCCTTAGATGATGGATGCGATCAAAAGTTGGCCTAGACCTCTATCTCTTTTATATATTAGAAGTTTCTTAGGTTTAGATGGTTACTACAAAAGGTTTATTAAGGGGTTTTCCTGGATTGTCTCTCCATTGACAGCCTTCACTCAAAAGAAAGCTAAGTTCATATGGTATGAAGCATGTGAGAAGGGTTATCAGGAATTGACGGATAGATTGACTTCCTCTTCGATGTTGACCTTACCCGAAGGGAATGATGGTTTTGTTGTTTATTGTGATGCCTTAATAATTAGATTAGGATGTTTGCTTATGCAAAATGGGAAAGTCATATCCCATGCTTCAAGGAAACTTAAATTTCATGAAAAGAATTATCCTACCCATGACATTTAACTAGTAGCGGTTGTTTTTGCTTTAAAGATTTGGATGCATTATTTGTATGGTGTTCACGTGGATGTTTTTACCGATCATAAGGTGTTTACAATATGTGTTTATTCATAAGTATTTAAATCTTCGCCAAAGAAGGTGGCTTGAGTTATTGAAAGAAAATGATATGATTGTTCTCTATCACCCCAGTAAAGTGAATGTCGTGGCGGATGCTCTTAGTCAGTTGTCTATGGGTAGTGTTGCTCATATTGAAGAAGAAAAGAAGGATTTGGTTCGAGATGTTCATACATTAGCCCATTTTGGTATTCAATTAGTTTACTCCACCAAGGGTGGTCTTATGGTCAACAATGGTTCAAAATCGTCTTTTGTGACGGATGTGAAAGCCAAGCAAAGTCTTGATCCAATTTTGGTTGAATTGAAATAAGTGGTTCTTAAAATTCCATAGAGAATTTTTCCCAAGGGGGAGATGGTGTACTTAGATATCAAGGTCCTTTGTGTGTTCCTAATATTTATGACTTGAGGGAACAAATCTTGTCAGAGGCCCATAGTTCTTGGTATTCCATTCACCCGAGAGCAACCAAAATGTACTGTGATTTGTGAGAGATCTATTACTGGAATGGGATGCAGAAGGATATTGTGGAGTTTATGGCAAAGTGTCCTAATTGGCAACAAGTGAAAGTTGGGTATCAGAAACTGGGAGGTTTATCCCAAGATATTAGCATTCCTACTTGGAAATGGGAAGATGTAAATATAGATTTTATTGTGGGTTTGCATCGCACTCAGCGACAACATGACTCGATTTGGGTTATAGTAGATCGGATGACGAAATCGGATTATTTCATTCCCGTCAAGGTTTCTTATGTAGTAGAAGATTATGCTAGGTTGTATGTGAGAGAAATGTTAAAGTTTCATGGAGTGCCTTTATCCATCATCTCCGGTCATGGTACCCAATTCACTTATCAATTTCGGAAATCTTTTCAAAAGTGTTTTGGTACTCGTGTGAAGCTTTAGTAAGGCCTTTCATCCACAAACCAATGGGCAAGCAGAGCATACTATCCAAACTTTGGAAGATATGTTGAGAGCTTGTGTGATTGATTTCAAGTGTAATTGGGATGATCACTTGCCCTTGATTGAGTTTGCTTATAACAATAGCTATCACTTGAGTATTGGTATTGCTCCATTTGAGGAATTGTATGGTAGGAGATGTAGGTCTCCTATAGTTTGGTTTGAAGTGAGTGAAGTTACCTTAATTAATCTTGAGTAGGTACATGAGGCCATGAAAAAGTTTGACTTATTAGAAAAAGGTTGAAAATGGCTCAAAGTCGGTAAAAGTCATATGACTATGTAAGAAAAAGAGATCTTGAGTTCGATGTTTGTGACTAGTTTACTTAAAAATTTCACCCATGAAGGGTGTAATGAGATTTAGTAAGAAAGGGAAGCTTAGTTCCCAATATGTAGGCCCATATCATATTTTGAGGCGTGTTTGTTGATACGCTCAAATTACACCTCTTTACAGAAGCATAAGCGATCATTATCAAGTAAAGAACCCAACTTGTAGGTTGGGGTCGATCCCATGAGGAAAATGGTTTAGACTTTACTTTTAACTAACAATTATATGCAATTAGTCAAGTTATCTCCAGAAACAGATAATAAAAGGGGGGGGTTTGTGTTTATGTAAAACAAATAGCAGGAATTTAATAAGTAATCAATAATCAAACTCAACTTAGGTTGTTATCAAGATAAGAGAAATAACTAGGG
>JAJOOO010026988.1:0-12033 GCA_029582685.1 Solanum piurae
AAACAAACCTATATTTATAGAGTCCTAAAACCTTTCCTACTAGAAAAGGAGTCCTAAAAGGAGAGAATAAACCAAATATGAAAGAATATTATATTTTCCTTTTAAGAAAAGTAAAAACATTTATGGTAATGTTTTGTCTTTTCTTTAAAGAAAAATAAATCTTAAATTATGGTAAGAAAATCAGGGCAAAACCCTAACACATATTGTTAGCTCTGCTCCAAGCTTTGTGGTGATAAGTGCCTTTAGCAAGTTCACTCGTGGATCCATCAATGAAACCAGATTTGCTCTTTGCAGTCAAGGCAATCATTATGCCTTTTTTCCATTCTGCAAAGCTTTTTGCCATCAAAAGGAGTATTCACCAGCAAAGTACCTGATGAATAAGTTTGAGATATGAAATAAGGATGGGAATATGAAGAAAAATCAGTAGCAACAACTACTGTAGCTGTTTGGACCGCAATGGTGGAATTATCACCCATGATTGAAAAGAAGAGAGCCACAGTGAAGAGAGAAAAACGAGATTTGAAAAAGAGAAGAATCAAGGATTTAAAATCTTGATTTTGATACCATGAAAGAATTATAGAGAAAATTTTCTTTGTATTTCACTGTGTGTTCAATATTTTGTACAACGCGCGATTTTAACTGCCTATACACTTGCTCTTATTCTATTGGTTCCTGTGTAAAAAAATTATTCTACTAAAATAAATGAAAAGTAAAATGTATATACAAGGAAAGATCTGGAATGTAGGTTTCGTAGATGCTCTTTGTTGATATGTATAACATGGGCCTCAGAGAGGTAACAACCTAAGGCACAAAAGACGGTAGGCCCAATTTGCTCATAGACCCAAATTAGAAAAACAAAAGCAAGTCAAACAGTAGTGTTCCTTATGCATTTGTATCGACAACCTCACATTTACCTTCATCTTCTTTATATCTATCTAACACTGAATCACCGAAAATAGTGTCGTTGAAAAAAAGCTTCTCACCAACAAACAAAGGAGGAGATTGTGGTGTGAATTAATAATGTCGAACATATTTATACAATCAGATTACTTAGCAAGTAACTCTATTCAATAAAGCTGATGAATAATCTTTAGAAAATGTTATTAATCTATTTTGATAAGGTTAAATTATAACTTAAGTGATTTCCTAAATAATGTAATGAGATTGCTCGATCGTTAACAAGCTTCCATAATTCTAATTTAACATATGACCCGTCACAACATTAATAAGTCTTTGTTTATTATCAAAGCAAACGATTATAAGTCGTGGTCCCATCATATTACAATCACAATTCATACAATTTTGTACATACATAAATTTATTTATAGTTGGGGCCTTATATGATGAAGTCGATCATTACACAGTATCGACTAAGAGTCCGTTTCAAAAAGATCTCTGGTTGCCACAATCAAGATTGTCACCAGGACTAACTCCAAGAATTTCGCAATACCTCATGTAAAACCCAATCCGATCCTGGACCCTGTTGTCACTGCCATGACCACATTCTAAGCCACCATTGATGATGTTTGTGATGACACCAAATCCAGGGACGCGATTAGCTGCTTGGTCAGCGCCAGATGGTTGCCATCTTCCGGTGATGACATCGTGGCAAGAAGGTTTTGGCGATTGAGGGGTCATCCAGAACCAGATGGCTGATTTGAATGAGATGACGGAGTCTGTGGCTACTAAATCAGGATTGTTTAAAAGGTCCACTCCGATGGCACTTCCACATGGCCCATAGTTGTAGTTGCTGTTTTTAAATGTCAAAGTACACGTAATTAGACCCCGATCACATTAATATATATTAACTTGTTGTAATGGATAAAGACTTTTTCTTCTAGCTCCATGACTATATAATGAAAATGATTGTTACTCCCTCTGTCCCAATTTATGTGACTTAATTTCCTTTTTAGTCAATCCCAAAAAAAAGACATATTTTTATATTAAGTAACAATTTAACTATAAATTTGTAGTTTACCTTTAATGAAATGATTTACAGCCACACAAATTTCTATCATTCATTTTTTACCACAAGTTTTAAAAGTATTCCATTCTTTCTTAAACTCCGTTCCGAGTCAAACTACCTCATATAAAATGAGACAGAGGGAGTAATATATATATGAGCTTACTATGAAATTTGGATTGGGCCTCGTCCGAAATATTTCCTTCCAGGAGCACAAGGCCATTGACTACTTGGTGTACAGTAGTCTCCGGGGCTACCTTGTTCTTTAAGAAAACAGTAACCCCATGCGTATGGTCCATCTGGTGCAGTAGGCCATCCTCCTATATATCAATGGGTACATAATCAATCACAATAAAATTATAATTGTTTGATATAAATGTTGAATTTATCAAATTCAAATCGACGTACCAGTAGTTTCATGAGAAGTTTGGGCAAAGAAAGCAGCAATTTCCCTTTTACAGGCAGTGATATCACCAGTAGTGCCAAATCCAGGAAAAGACCCAGTAGCACTGATAAATGCATTGTAACTATAGAAATTATTATTTCCTTGACAAGCATTATCATTGCGATGCTTAAGCATCTGATCAAACATGGAATTTGAGATGACACCGCCAAGGTCCCCTGAAGGACCGGGACCAGGACCGCTAGGACACTGGCTCTGGCAATTACCAGGACCACAATAGTCATTAGTGTTACCACACCAACCGAATTTGCTGCAACAGAGTCCCGGGGCACAAAGTGCGCCTCCGGCCTGTGAACCACATTGCTCTGCCGAGGCAGACAGAAAAAGCACAGAAAATAGTAAGAAAAGAATATTGAATTCAGAAAGCCTCATTTTGATGTAATAGTAAAATTATTTGATGGGAAACAAGTTGTAAAATGAAAGGTATTTATAGGTAAGAAGAAGGAAGATGCCGCGATGGGGACATAAGGGGAATTGTGTATTAGTTGGTTGTGACCTTGATTTTTGAATAAAATAGGCGCAAATCTGATAGTCGTCTCTCTTATCTAGTACTTGAAAATTCAGTGGAATACGCTGACAAGTGACAAATCTGACAGGCTTTTAGCTTCTTATTTTACTCCCTCGCGTGGTTCGTTTTTAATATCATGTTATATTTTTGAAAATTAATTTGATTATTATTTAAAGTAAAAATTAGATTGTATTTATTTGATATTTTAAAAATAAAATTTCAGATATTTAAAAAATATATAGAAAGTATCATAAATTGTAATTCTTTTTATTTTAATCTTTTTAAAAAATGTTAATCAAAATTCATATTGTTTGATTTTCAAAAAGAAAACTATGACTACTAAAAAGAAAAGGAGAAAATATTTTATTTTCATTAATTATGTTGGAAAATGAATACCACTTTTATAAGTAATTCTTTTAATTAAATAATATATATTTTTTTAGTTTAAAGTTTGTTTAAAATCTTTTTAAAACTGTGTGGTGAATTAAATTGAAATACATAAATTAAAATCAAGAGAATAATTTTTTTATGGGGGTCAAATAAAAAAGAAAGTGGCAGCTCTTATCATTATTCCAGATTATTCTTGACATGTATTTAACTACTATATAATGTAATATATTTAAGACCTAGTTGATGGATTTTTAGACAAAGTAATGTTAACGGCAGGTGTTTTTAGGTTATCTTACTCCCCACATAAAGGTATCAATTGTCATCTTTAAATTTTTTAGGTATTTTTAACGCGAATATACTTGATTCGTTTTAATTTATTTATATGTATTTGATCTGATATATTATTTAATAAAGTAAAGAGAAAAACCTTTCAATATTACTAACTTTAAATTAAAATTATATAAACACTTAAAAATATCTTTTATTTATGATTTTAAATATGTTATACTATGTAAAAAGTGGAATTAAATAATTTTTAAAATAAAAATTATTTTTTTATAAACGAATTAAAAATAAAATAAAAATAAGCAAATTAAAATAGAGAAATATAAAGACTATGGACGGTGTGATATAGTATTCCCTCAGATGTAACGTGTCCTATTGGACTGACTTTTCAAATAAAATGTTCTCATATTTTATAGGAAAAAATACTGAAATACACGTCTTATATTTCTTTTATTTTTAATATTTCTTTCTATTTCTAAAAATCTCTTATTTCTCTCCTAATTCTAAATTATTTTATAATGTATCCGAGCTAGTTTTTAATGTATCCGAGCTACATATTATGTATTCGAATTATTTTATAATGTATTCGAGCTAATTTTTAATGTATCCGAGCTACATATTATGTATCCGATTTATTTTAATTTTTCAGGAATTAATGTAATTACAAACTAAATAAGGATAGATTGTAATTTCATATTAAAACTATGTGATTCCTAAAATTTATTTTTAAAATATCTTTAAATATATTCACTACGATTCTGTCATTTTATTTATTTATTTTTATAAATTTTAAAAATTATTCAATACAATTATAAATTTATATAAAATTAAACTTTTGATTTTATTAAAATAATTGAATGATCGATTCCTTTCGATCAGTAAATCAATTGTTTTGAAAAAAACATTGATACCCATAACTATAGTACGTCATCATAATATATTTGAAATCCTAGTTGGTTCATTTCTTTCATTTGTGCTTTCATTTTTTAGTATATTTCAATTTTCACACTGATGAAAAAAGTTAATAGAAATTCATAAAATATTTCGCACCTTTGCAAAGTCTATATTTGTAAGTCAATGTTATCCCTGTATAGTTGCTCTACGTATGTATGTAGAATTACTATTACATATGTACATATTTTTTTAGACAGAAGCAAATAGATCGACTAATTAGTCTATGCAGTTTACCAATCACAAATCAATAGACACGCAAAAAATTAGCACCAAGACTTGAGAAATTATTATTTTTATCGTCTTTATCGATGAAAGTGTATCAAATAAAAAATAAAAGTGTTAAACCGAATTAATTGGTTTCAATATTTTTCCTTGCAAATTAACTAATGGACTATGTCTATTTCTTATGAAACACTTGTATTATTCTTTTTGAAAGTTGTCACTTGTAATTATGAATAATTGTAGCAAAAAAAATATTGTATTTAGCTATGAATTTTTTTCATAGCAAATAGTTGAATTATTCTCTACAAATTTTAAGTCGTCGCTATTTAACACCTTACATATTTTGTGACAATTTTTTTGTTATCACTAAATCACAATTTGATTAGAGACAATAAAATCTTTGTCACCAATTATTTATATTATTAGTGATGAAAATAAATGTCATAATTAAATCTGAATTTTTATAGCTAAAACTTATAATATTAACTATGAACTCTAATTCGTCGATATTGTAACAACATATTTTTTTGGATGAATTTTTTTTGTGTCCAAAGATTAATAAATTTTAAGACAAAAATAATTTGGCATGAATTAGATACATTATTAGTGACGAAATAATGTGTCCCCGATAATTTTAAATTCGTCACTAACACTACTTAACAAATGGCGCCAATTAATTTTTTGGTGGGAAACTTTAGTGGACAAAACTTTGCTACAGATTTTTATGTTTCGTCACTAAAAGTATGTGTCTCATACATTTAAGCACAAAAAGTAAATTTTGTCACTAAAAGAGAACAATTAGTGACGAATTTGATGTCGTAGCTAATAATTTCGTAGCTATATATCATATTTGTTGTAGTGTAATTTATATAGGCATGAACCCAGGGTTTAGGGTTGAATAGCCTCCAAGAATCCTAATTTGAATTGAACACATCTTGTAGAGTCTTAACTCGAATTGAACTTATCTTGTAGAGTCCCACAAAATTTCAATGTCTACAAATGCCCCCTGCTTCAAGGCTTGTCAGAGGGTAGACTTGATGAAACTCAATGAAACTCAAAGACGAGACTTGAAGTACTAAATTTTTACCTTTGTCGCTTCAGATTTGCAAATTTGATTTGTCAGAGAAAAGATGAAGGACAGATTTGATCCCACTGGGCGTGTCATTTTGTATGCGTCTAAAGTTTCAATCCTGAAATATAGCAAACAAAAAAGGAAAATAGCAATCAAACAACAATATTTGAATTTGAATTTATGCAAAGGTTACAATCTTTATGAAATCTTTAAGAAAAGATATGTAGTCCCCTGATTCTTCTCTTCACGATTGTTCTTGATTTGATGGAATACTTGCGGCTCAACACTTGGAGCATAAATTGTTTTTGATTTGATGGAATACATGCGGCTCAACACTTGGAGCATAAACACTTGGAGCGAAGACTTCTTTATGCGGAAGACTTGTAGATCACCACTGAAGAACAAAGATTCTTTATATATTTATGTGTGTCTTCTTCTTTTTCTTCCTCATTTTCTTTGGTCTTATGAAGAACCCTTTATATAGATGTGAGTTAAGGTTTTGGGGTATTTTGGTCTTCAAGTAATTTTAGAGGACCTTGGGCTTAAAGAGCATGAGTTGAGCTAGTCTTGTCAACTTAATGGACTGATCTAAATGTAATTTGGACTTTATTTAAGTCATATATTTTGACTTAAATATTAATCTGATTTTATTAACTAGTAATTTGACTTGGTCAATATATCATGAATTAATGGATTAATCCAAAATTTAATATGAATTTATCAATAAAATTTCACTGTCTACAACTTATGAGAACTTGAAAACATTGACTTGATCAGAACTTGACCTGCATGGTGTCTTTGGTTATGACTCGATAATATATCTTCAATTTGTTCTTATTTCATCATTTAACCAAAAGAAGAAAGAAGTAATTTGATCGTACATAATACACATTTGCCTTTTAACTCTATTTACAAATTTAACTGTTATTGCAAAACAACGATTCCTACAACAAACAATTACTAAATGGGTTGTAAGCATATACACATTAATTTGATTTCGAAGATTTGAACTTTTGGAGGTAAGTAACTTTGTTTATAATTAAAAGCGATTATAGACAGGTCCCATCAGACTACAATCACAATTTATTTATAGCTGAGGCATATATTGCAAGAGAATACAACAAAACAGGCGATGAAGTTGTTACATAGTATCGACTAAGAGTCCGTTTCCAAAGGACCGCTGGTTGCAACAATCGAGATTGTTACTAGTACTAACTCCAAGAATTTCGCAATATCTCCTATAAAATCCAATTCGATCCTGGACCCTGTTATCATTTCCATGACCACATTCCAGGCCACCATTGATGATGTTAGTGATGGCACCGAATCCAGGGAGGTGATTAGCTGCTTGGTCAGCATTAGATGGTTGCCATCTTCCAGTGATGACATCATGACAAGAAGGCTTTGGTGATTGAGGGGTCATCCAGAACCAGATGGCTGATTTGAATGAGATGACTGAGTCTGTGGCTACTAAATCAGGATTGTTTAAAAAATCCAGTCCAATGGCTCTTCCACATGGCCCATAGTTGTAGTTGCTATATATGTTTATTAATATCAAAATACACGTAATTAGACACTACAAGTTCATCAAATTTAACCGGAGGACAAATAGATTTATCTAGCTTACTGCGAAATTTGAATTGGGTCTTGTCCGAAATATTTTCTTCCAGGAGCACAAGGTCATTGACTACTTGGTGTACAGTAGTCTCCGGGGCTACCTTGTTCTCTAAGGAAGCAGTAACTCCATACGTATGGTCCATCTGGTGCCGTAGGCCATCCTCCTATATATTATATATATAAACGGGTAAATAATCAATTATTATTATTACTGAAAAGTTTGACTCACAATAAAATTATAATTGTTCAATCTAAATATTGAATTGATCAAATTCAAATTGACGTACCAGTAGTTTCATGGGAGGTTTGGGCAAAGAAAGCATCAATTTTTCTTTAACGGGCAATAGTATCACCAATGGTGTCAAAGCCAGGAAAAGACTTTGTGGCAATAATAAAGGCATTGTAACTATAGAAATTACCCTTTCCTTGACAAGCATTATCATTGTGATGATTAAGCATTTGATCAAACATGGAATTTGAGATGACACCGCCAAAGTCCTCGATAGGACCGGGGCTGTCACGATACTGGCTCTGGCAATTGCCGGGAGCACAATGGACATCAGTGTAACCACACCAACCAAATTTGCTGCAACAGAGTCCCGCGGCACAAAGAGCACCTCCTGCCTGCAAACCACATTGCTCTGCCGAGGCTGTCAGCAAAAGTAGAGAAAATAGTAAAGAAAAAATTATGAATTCAAAATGACTCATTTTAGTGTTGTAGGAAAATGTCATGATGGGGAACAAGTGGTAGAGTGAAAGGTATTTATAATCAGAAATAATATCTCAGATCATTATCTTAATTTTTTTCTCGAAAAGTCACTCAATTTTGACGGATTAGACGTGGCTGAATCGTTAGTGGTTGTGACTTAGGTGGGGGCTTTTATTTTCTTTAAGTTTATTTTATTTTTATTTTTTATTTTCATTAATTATTATCTCAATACTCAGCTGATGATAATATTTTATTAGTACAAATTTAAGGATAATTTTTTATATAAAATATATTATCTAAAATGAGTTATAAATATTTATGTAGCCAAGAGCCTATTTAGATTGATTTTTGATTTATAATTCATAAGTTATTAATTTTTGACTTTTGACTTATTTTTATAATTTTAATTTAAAATCAAGTATTTAAAAAACACTTAAAATAAATTAATCGAAACAGGCTCTAAAAGTAAAATAAAAACTTTAAGAACTAAAATTATTTGTTTTAAATATAAGTTTTTTAAGAGATTAACTAATACAAAAGTTACATAAATTAATATATAAGGGTGATTTTAATTTATTTGTCTTACTCTCTTTTTTATACTCCTTCAAAAAAGATATCACTTTTTATTTGATATATTCCTTAAACCCAATATCGTAAATGATATTTTTAAGATGACACAATTTGGAAAACATTTTGTTTTAAAGTCACAAATTATTTTTGAAATATTTTCTTAAGAGGCGGCTCTTAACGCTATTTTCAAACATTACTTAAATTTTAAATATATTTTACTTTTTTTTTTGTGTTTGTTTGGTTATTAGTTAACATCACTACTTTGACAAGCCTTGAGGATAACATAAAATTTGGACACTGATTTTTCAAATAAAGTTTTACCTATTAAAATAGGAGAAGTTGCATAATTAAATATACTTCACCATCATATATATATTATTATTATTACATATACATTTAAAACGTTATGTATCTTACCACTACTGATCAAGAATTCCGTACACCCAAATACATGTATTTTTGCTACCAGATACACTAAAATAGAGAGAGGTAAGTGAGATGGAAAAGAGGCGAACAAAATTTGATATGTATCCAAGATACATGCAAGATACATGTATCTAGTGTGATTCACATGAATCTGGTGTTGAAGTGTGTGACCGTCTCATCTAAGAGACACGTGTACATAGTGTGATTTGCATGCATATGGTGTTGAAGTGTGTAACCGTCTTAACTATTAGAGAGAATATTAGTTAATTATATTCTCAACATCTGGGATACAGATACATAGGAGAGTGGCAAGCGAGATGGGAGGGAGGTGAGCGAGATTCGTTATGTATCCAGATACATGCGAATCCATTTGGATGCAATATATCTAGAACAAATTACACATAAATTTTATCCCATGTATCTAAACGTATATCTAGATGCACTAAAATCTGGTAAGATTTGTAATATTCTCATTACCATGACCACATATTCCACACCTCCATTGATGATGTTTGTGATGACACCGAATCCAAGGACGCGATTGGCTGCTTGTTCAGCACCGGATGGTTGCCAACTTCCGATGATGACATCGTGGCAAGAAGGCTTAAGGTATTGAGGTATCATCCAGAACTAGATAGCTGATTCGAATGAGACACTGGATCCGTGGCCACTAAATATGGATTGTTCAACAGGTTCTCAATGATGGAACGTCCAAATGGCCCATAGTTGAGGTTGTTGTGTTTGTTAATGTCAAAATACACGTAATTAGACACTACAAGTTTATCACATATAAATTTATAATTCTGTTTTTGTTCATCAGTTAAAAATTAGGATACCTCCGTTTGATTGTCAACCTATAGTAGATTACCTTGTAAGTTGGATGGGCCTCGTCCGAAATATTTCTTGCCAGGAACACAAGGCCATTGACTACTTTGTGTACAGTAATCGCCCGAGCTATTTCCTTCTCTAAGGAAGCAGTAACCCCATGTGTATGGTCCATCTGGTGCTATAGGCCATCCTCCGATATATCAACGGACCGGGTACATAATCAATTAAATTGGAATACTAAAAACAAAATGTGTCACATAAATTGAAACAGAGAGTACATATTTTTAGATTCACATAATTGTTCGATCTAAAAGTTGAATTCATCAAATTTAAATTGATGTAAACACCAGTAATTTCATGGGAAGTTTGGGCAAAGAAAGCAACAATTTCTCTTTTACGGGTAGTGATATCACCAGTGGTGCCAAACCCAGAATAAGACCTGGTAGCAAGCATTGTAACTGTAGAAATTATTCTTTCCTTGGCAGACATTATGGTTGCGATGCTTAAGCATCTGATCAAACATGGTATTGAGATGATACTGCCGAGCTAGTAACCAAGGGGTTCAGGATTAGTGGTAGGTAGTTTAGAAGAGGGGCCAGAAGGACACTGGTTCTGACAATTGCCAGGACCAGAAAATGTTGTGCAATCTGTATTTTAAATAAATACTACTGATAACAAAAATTTGCAGAAACAGTAAATTCTAAAATTTAAATCACGTAGTGAAGAACTAAAATTAATTAACAGAAACTAATGACGGTAAAACATACTAGAATCTGTAACAGTCGTATAAAACAGAAAGAAAAGAAAATCGAGCCCACTGAATGCACAATGTCCCTTTAAGAAAATTATTCCCCTCTAGTATTTGAGGTTTGAATTGGAATATATCCTCCTATGATAGAACAATTCTATTTACCAGTGTATTGATACCCAAAACAATGGTGTCAGCGAGTCACTAAACTGCGGTAAAGTACACGAATAATGAATTTGTGTAGAACAAGAAGAAGAAGTTCAGAAATTTCGTAAGTGAAAAGTCGGAGGATTCACATGTATTTATAGCCAAGAAGCACTGGTTCCGAAAGGTTGCAACCTTTCAGAAACCACACGACCATTTATGAAAGTTTGCAACCTTTCAGAACGGTTATGACTGTTCCTAAAAAGTTATAACATTTCAGAACAGCCATCTCCAACGATAGGAAATTCAAATAAAACGTGAAAGACGTTTTAAACACAGGTCGCGCGGATCCGAGTTGGGTCGGATCGTTTCGGCTAATTATATTAATAATTAAAATAGTTTGGCCATTTAATTTAATTTAAATAATTAAATAAATAATTAAAACAAACTTTGTCCAAAAAATAATTTCTCGATCCAAAGCCGAAGCCGAGCGACGACAGGTGGGGGTTCAATCTTTCCAATCCTTTTAACAACTAGTAGAAGTGTTTCTCTATTTAAACACTTTAACTTTTTTTCCACCACCAATGAGGGAGAAATGTCTTTTACTAAAGCGTAAGAGAACCTTTCAAATTCCTCTTTTCATTTTCCTTCCATTTCCCATTAATTCTTACTATATATCTTATAGCACAAAAGGTATCAGTGTTACCACACCAGCCGAATTCGCTGCAACAAAGTCCCGAGGCACAAAGTGCGCCTCTGTCCTGTGATCAAACATCACAAAACCACTAATAATCAACATTATTCTTATACATCCTACTAATTATGACCCTTATATATATTCATAACATAGTAGACATATCAAGAGTAAGGCATAGTAGAAGTATCAACGGATGTTACTTATGATACATTGGTTAGTAATATTAGAGGGATTCATTACCAAGTCGCTATAAAAGGATTCATTACCTCGAAAGTATGCAAGTTATTAGAGGCAGTGGCGGACCCAGGATTTTCGTTCAGGGGGTTCGAAAAATAAAAGTATAAACGTGTAAATAAGCCAACAAAATAAAATTTCAAAAAAGTAGTAGCATATAGCTTATAGGTACAATTTTTAGGAATGGGAGTATGGGACCCTTG
>JAJOOO010026989.1:0-16217 GCA_029582685.1 Solanum piurae
AAGCGACCCTTGGATAAAAGTCAGCCTTTGCTTTTGCGAATAAACCTCTCGCGAACGTGATGATGACTTCGCTCAAGCGATGCTCGCTAAAGCGAGCCATCCCTTGCTAAAGCGAAGCACACAAACACCATAATCAACCAACTTTCAAATTATCGAATGGACCCTCTGAATTTGTTCGGAACTCCGTACAATACAAATCATCTATGCAAATTGACTATGCTCGATGTTCTGTACACAATGGAACCATCGGAACATAAATCTGAGGTCTCCTTGACTCGAGTCCCTTGTAAGTCACAATAAAGGAACACAACACCTAAAAAAGTCAAATCAAGCTCGAGACTTCTAAAAATTCAACCAAGACCTCATCGAAGCCTAAATCATTCCTTGAATCCGAAGGAACTCTCGGAATTTTGATCCGGGCATTCAAATCCCGAATGTTGACCAAAGTCAACCCAAATGCTAAAATATCAAATTTCCAACTTAGGACCTCAAATTCTCAAAAAGACTCCGACTTTTAAACTGATAACACTCCTAGACCAAATCCACCTTTCGGAGCTAATGGAATAGACGAAATTCCACCCCGACACTCAAAACTCCATAAGACACTGAAAATCACTTTTTAACAACTTAAGCCTTTCAAATTTCCAAAATTTCCATAATTCAAAACTTTCAACTCAAAACTCGAAACTAGTTTTAAAACATTCAAAAATGACTCGGGGTCAAACTTGGGAGGGGTAAAATGATAATTTTATGAAAATTTCTGAAATCGACCTACCCGGTCATTACAAAAGTAAAGCATTTGCTAAAAAATATTGATATTTTTATTTTCACTTAAAATAATATTGAAAATTGTAAAAAAAGAAAAGAAAGAAAGTTCAAAATTTATATTAAGAAAAGAAAGAAAGAAAAACTATTAGCTTTAACCAAAACTATTTTAAAACTTTGAATTAAATAACTCAAATCTCCATACTAATAAATAAAGATTATAAGATAATATCCAAGGTAATATGTTGCAAACACATGACTAACATCTATTCACTAGAATTAATCCTTAGATTTATATTACTATGTGAGGTTAACTAAAGATTTTATGTCTGTTAAGAACATTATGTTAAAAAAGTATATGTAAAAATAAAAAATAAAACTCTAAATTATTATTTTTAATGTATTTATAAGTATTTAATACCTCTTATTAAAATTTTGATTATGATGTACACCCATTATTTGAACCATTATATTTTGATGATTAATCAACATTATTTTTGTTCATTAGCTTACTGAAAACCTGCAAAGAAGTGATTAATCACAACGATGCGTGAATGAGCATGTTCTGATGTAATGTATTTTGATAAACAATCTTATGAATCTAATTTTCAAGCAGTGGCGGAGGCAGGATTTTCATCAAGGAGGTTCAAGAAAAAAAACTAAGCATGCAAATAAAATTCACAAATAAATAAGTCGAATCGGATATGAATGGGCTGACAACAACAGAAAGAGACGATGAGAAAAAAAGTGGAAAGATCTTAAAAGAAAAAGAGTTTTTTTAAAAAAAATATATATTTGACTTTGTAATTAGGGATTAAATTAATAAATCCCATATTCCCATGTTTTCTGGTTCCATTATTTTTTTAAAAAAATTAAAAACGCTAAAAACTAATTCCCACATTTTCTGGTTCGGTTATTTAAAAAAAATGCTTAAACTAAGCTGATAAAAAAATTCCCCCGACCAGACTCAAACACGCGACCTGAGACTTTTATGGATCTGATTTTCGAGCAGTGGCGGATGCAGAATTTTCATCAAGGGGGTTCAAGAAAAAAACTAAGCACGCAAATAATATCCACAAATAAACGGATCGAATCGGATATGAACGGGTCGAAGAAAAAATACTTAATTTAGAATACATATATTAAAAACTTAAATAGGTCAAACATAATGTAGAATTCAAACATGAGAAGAGCCTTGAAAGTTTCAAGAATGAAATTGTAAATGACCAAAAAAAATATATATATTAATTTTGATTCAAATAAACCAACAAAAATCATCACATCATAGAATGTATAATAAAACATAGTGAAGTTTATCAATATATAATTTTACAATTGAAAATGCAACTACCAACATCATTACAATTGTACTCTATGAGGTTTCATGTCTTGAAATGTCTTAACAATAGCATCATTAGGAATAGTATCAAATATATCTTTTTCTAAAAAAAACACCAAAACAACCACTAAAAAAATCATCACTCATTTGACTCCGCAAGTTATTCTTGATAAATTTCATTGCCGAGAAAGCTCATTCAATGGATGCAGTGGCAACAAGTAGAAGTAGAGCAAGCTTCACTAAGCGAAATACCCGAGGATAATTTGAATGTTTTTTGTTTGGACTAATCTTTTGGAATGATCACAAAGTCCATTTAGACCGGAGAACCTTTCATCAACATCACGAACATCAATAATGTAACTTGCAAGTTGATTCTCAAGAGTATTCATATTAAATTCATCTGGATATAATTCAGTCATTCTCATTACTTTTTTGATGTCAAAACTTGAAAATGAGTTAATTGGATTTAAACAAGCAACACCATGGAGCAAATCAGTAGCCACCTCATTAAAACGATCATTAAGTTCTTGAAGTTTTCAATCAATAATATTGCAAAAGACTTCACCACGATAATGATGTAAGACTGTATAGTGAGCAAGTCTTCGTCGTGATCTTAAAGAGCTAACATATGGCTCCTCAAAGTTAGGTATCAAAATTTCATGTTTGGTACAAAATATAGATACCTTAACAACAAGAGAATTCTATTCAACATCCGTTAAAACTTGCAACTTTCTATTTGCTACTTCAATAAGTAGCATGGTGTTGACACATCTTGCTCCTTTTTTTGTAAGCATATATTGAGCTCATTTGTGATTGCTAAAACATATCTCATCAAATATAACATGAACGCAACCTCAAATGTTTGACAAGATTCAAGATGTCCCATTGCCTTGGCTCTTTTATCCATACTTCGTGCATCAAGAGCAAGTGATTCATGAACTTCAAGAATAGAGCCAAACATAAGAATAAAATTGTTAAAGGAATTATAAGGAGATCCCCAACGAGTATCAAAAACTTTTGAAAGACCAAATTGTTGATTCAGGCCCCTACCGGTTGTAAGTTCACTCATATCTAATGCATTTTGAATTGTTGTTTTTTGAGAATCTAGTAAATTATCTATACGCTTAAAAGAAGATCCAATACATTAAAAATATTTGAGATCAATACCACAAGTTTTCCCACTTCAACACACTTTTTAGAGACCCCAACAAGAGTTAGTTGAAGTTGATGAGCAAAACAATGGATGGAATGAGCCAATCTATTTCCTTGCCTAATTGTCACGACCTAGACTGTCGTGATTGACACCCATACTAAACTCTCCGGAGGAAGAACCATTACTACAATCCAACTAAGCAACTTAACAAAACATCTAAGCATTTAAAGATACAGAAGCGTGTTTAAATGACTAAATAAAATACAGATTTCCCATAAACTCCGAAGATCTAACAAAACAACTAATGCGAAAATTCAACCCTTAGAACTGAAAGTCATTGTACCAAAACTCTGATTAACTAAAAAGTCTAAGAACAGGAGGTGTAACCCCGAAAGCTAAAATTAACAACCTAAACAAATAATCTGAGTCCGAAAAAAGTGGACTAAACAAGAAGGATCCATGGCAGCTTGAAAGAACTGGTTCACCCTTGAATCCAGTCCCGATCAATAGTCTCCTAACTGAGGTCTGTCAGTAGCTGCCCGAAGATGCCATGTACTCAACAAAGAAAGAACAAGTGCAATATTAGTACACACAATACAGTGTATTGGTAAGATCACGCGGCTACTCCCATAAGCACAATATACAACGAACAAATACAACACAGTAAGCACACATATACAGAATACATAGATCAGTCCTCATTTTAGGAGCAATATACAATTCCCCAATATCAATGACATAACAATCACAAGTGGTCCTCTCATGGAACCCACACCAAAACTGTTAGTGTGTCGGAACGTGACACACGATCCAATATACATGTGTCGGAACGTGACACCTGATCCAATATATGTGCCAGAACGTGACACCCGATCCAATTTATGTGTCGGAACATGACACCCGATCCAATCAGCACAACCACAATCACAATCACATCCATAATAAACAATACTCAAATCATACAATCAAGTAACAGGTTCATGGCATTGTATTGTTCACACATCATCATTTCATTAGATTGATTCACATTTCCTATTCATATACATGCACCCATACAATGAAGCAATTATCCTGCGAAATCAAACCATCACCTACCTCGAAATCAAGCCTGAATACTCCTAAGACACTTTGCCTTCCCCTTCTGAAGTCTTTCAACTTGTTCTTGGTCTATAAACAAGTAATTTAATGCAAGGATCAATAAACAATGTCTAATTTACCTGGATTATAACAATCTTAATAACCCAAGACCAAACCCATGATCCTAATGTTCAGCAAGAGTTTTCTCCCACCATCAACTTCAGGCCAAAACTCACCCCCAACGATAATTACCCAAGATTCTAAGTTCTAGGAATCGAAATACGGATTAGGGGAGTAAAATCCTTTCCTTTAGCACTAAAAGTCATGGAAAATTATCAAGAAATCGCCCTGGGTCGTCCCTTAGCTCTTAAGAACAAAGTTTTATAGAAAATAACAAAATTGGGATTTTTCCCCGATTTAAGTCGCGACTGTCCCACCACAGCAACTTCGCCTTGGCGGGATTAATTTCGCCTTAACGACTTGCACAGAAACAAAAACTTGGATTTTGAGTTCCAAGTTCCCATTTCACAACACACCTTCAACCCGGGACGTTCTAAAACTACATTTTCATGCCAAGATCAGTATCAGGAAGTTCTACTCGCCCAAATTCAATTCCGTAAAGCCGTACATGATCCTTAACACCTTGGCTATCCACTCATGTGATCAAATTCATAATTAGATCCCCTATTCATTACCAGATTTCCCTAGACCCCACCTGACTCAGATTTCGTCCAAGTCTGGCATATGCTAGAAATTTCCAAGTTACTACTTAGAAGTTTTCTGGCCCCAATTCCTTCCCCATTGGCTTTTCCATAACAACGGGAACATGTCGTTGCACTAATTAACATTTTAAGTCCATTGACCTCACATTGCATATTGTTTGCCCCATCGTAACATTGCCCACACACACTTGATGGACTCAAAGAATGATGAGCAAGTAAATTAACAATTGCTTCCTTTAGGGATAATGCACTAGTATTTTGAACATGAATAGTGTCAATAAGTCGCTCCATCACAAATTCCATTCTATCAACATACCGTAATACAATAGTCATTTGTTCCTTGCGTGAAATGTCAAAAGATTCATCAATTAGTAAGGTAAAGTAGTCACCATTTAGTTCCTCAAGAATATCTTTAACTGTTTCTATCTTTCATGCAGTCGCAATATCTTTTGAATCATTGGGGAATTCATTTGATCATATTGAGGGGCATGTTCAAGTATATAATCACAAATTTTATCACACCTTTTTGCATACCATGAGTGAATCTGAAGAAAATTACCTCTATTAAGTGATGATTTAGATTCATCATGACCTCGAAATGCGAATCCCTGAGTTATGAGAAGTCTTACTACATCAACCTAAACACTTAAGAGGATATAATGATCATGCTTAATTTGATTAGATTTCCTCTCAAATGCAGATTGAATAGACTGTTGTTATCGTAATAAATCTCGACATTTGTTTTTTGACCGATTATGTGGGCTATTCAGTAGACCAATTATATTCTTGTCAAGACCATTCTTTTTATTCCAACTCTTAAATCATGTACATGAAAATACTTCACCTCCACATTGATTAATGTTATGGTCTTTAAATAGACAACAATACAAACAATAGACTGCATCTTTACTAACACTATAGTCCAGCCAATCATGATATACACCATCAGACCATTCAGGATTAAAACGATGCATTGATCCAGAAATATTTGTTTGAGGATACTCATGCACCTCCAAGCGAGGTTGACAAGGACCATTCACCATGAGAAGCTCTTCTAATAACATCACGATGATTTTGATGATAACTCAATATTGGGGTTCTTTCACCGGGATCAAACTTTAAAGAACTCAAATCAAATTCTTGAGAAGAAGGTGATGGTACTTCTGAACGATTGACATTTTCTTCTTGGTTAGATTGGCTATGACTATGAGAGGTTATATTTGATTTTGGTACTTCGGTAAAATACTTCTTCGTTGAATACTGAGACTGAAACCTAAAGTTAGGATTTAAGAGAATTAAACACACAATAAAACTATTACCAAAAAAGTTTAAGCGGTGGTTATTTGATTATTAAATTAGATTTCTCTATTTCTCCAATTTTAGATTAAGAAAAATATATAAAATTAGACAAACAAAAAAAATTAAAACTTCAATGTTATCGTTGAACAAAGTGAAAACTTTCCTATGAAAAAATAAAAAAAATGTGCAGAGGTATAAATACTCAAATAAATCAGTCAAATAAGAGAAAACACATCAAGAAATAATGAAATAAAGTATATAGAAATCTAGTAAAAGAAAAAGGGAACCAAGAATTTACTGAGATAGCTATTAACAGAAACGTGAGAAATGATTGTCGTCCTTCCCAACAGCAGCAACAGGAGGCAGCAGCAGGTGACAGTGGCAGCAGCAAGCGGGCCAGCAACAACAGAAAGAGACGATGAGAAAAAAAGTGGAAAGATTTTAGAAGAAAAAGGTTTTTTTTTTAATATTTGACTTTGTAATAAGGGATTAAATTAATATATTTCATATTCCGAAGTTTTCTGGTTCCATTATTTAAAAATAAAATAATTTAAAACGCTAAAAACTAATTCCTACATTTTCTGGTTCGGTTATTTTTTATTTTTTTTAAAAAAAAATCCTAAACTAAGCTGATAAAAAAATACCCCCGGCAAGACTCGAACACGCGACCTGGGACTTTTAAAGCTAAACTCTGAACCCCCTTAGCCACTGAGTTATGCCTTTGGTAAGTTCGGGGGGGTTCAATATTATATATATATACACATAAAATAAAAAATTGAATATATATATATATATATATATATATATATATATATATAGCATAATTTTTTGACAAAAGGGATATGAACCCCCTTGATGCCACGTAAATCTGCCCCTGTTTTCGAGTAAACATTTTAAACTTCGACTTAAGAGGAGGAGAGTCTGAACCACCCACTGTAAGGGTAACTCTGTCCCTTTCGATTTTATTTGTGGAATGTTGCTCCAATCTTCCATTCTTTAAATGAACTATCACTTGAAAATCACCCACAACAAGTTTATAAACATCTATTAAGCAATCATGGGAAGATGAGGTTAAACAATTTGGAATCAGAACAAATAAGAAATGTCTCTTTAATTTGGTGATAGATTATTATGGGTGTTAAAGTTGTAAAATCACAACTGGTAAAACTTTAATTATACCTTTCCCGTTCCATGAAAATCGTAAAAATAAAATAAAATGATTCATCTATGTGTAAATGTCATAAAAAAGGAGGGTTGATTTAAGGTGACCTTGCATTTTTTTATATAAAGCCTCATGTATTTTCATTAAGACTAAGACGTCTGAATTTGTATGTACGTCTGAATGATTTAGAATATGTTGTCTCTAGATTTAGACACTAAAGGATTAAGATAATTTATTTTTTAGAATCTGAATATATATAATTCATCATTATATAAGCATAATAAATATATAATTCAAATAATATTACTATGTGCAGTTAAACGATTAGTGCCTTTTAAGAATATACACTAAAAACAAGTAGTCATGTGTAAGAATAAAAAAGACAATTCTAAATTAATAATATTTTGTGCATATGTGAATACTTAAAATATCTTGTTATAATTTGGTGTTAGACTACTAATTTTATTGAGACGTTCATGACACAAATTCAAGATATTTTCTTTTAGAAAAAAGAAAAGAAAAACATAATACCTAAATTTTTCAAGAGCAAACAAGTCAACAATATCTTGTCAACCTCAAGAATAACTTGAACTAATAAAAGTGTCAAGAGCTATTGATGGGCCTAATCTAGAAAAAAAGAATGTCAATAAATAGGGCAAGAGTGGAAAAATAAAATAAAAGTAGGGCATGTCTCTCTAAAATGCTAACACATTAATATGAGTGAGTAGCATTTTCTTTGAGAATAGTTTAGGAATAATCAAACGGTAGCCTTTTAATTTTTGTTCTTAGGGTGTACCATATTCAAACATGCCATCAACCATCACGTGCCAAAAAAATAAAGAGATTGAAAGGAAAAAGATTATTCATGTAATCTTATTCCATAAAATTTGCACAGACTTTGTATTATCGAATAAGTACACACACGAGACTACTAATTTTATAAACAAAATCTAAAGTTACAAGCAAAATTTCAAAGTTCTTGAGAAGCAAATAGCAAACAGTAATTCCATGAATATTTTGAATATACAAATTAAAATAATAAACAAAATACTTATAATATTTTTTGAAAACTTACCTGTTCAAAAGGGAAAAAAATTCAACACCCTTTTGAAAGAGAGAAGGAAGACACTAATAATGGAGAGAGAAGGGGACACATATAAAGAGAAAAGCAATGATGTATGCTGATATTGGAGAGAGGGGTGTATATAAAGAAAATAAAAGATGTTTGAGCTTTATGGCGAAATAAATTAACGTTATTAAAAGAGTCTGAATAAAAATAAGACTTTCTCATAAATCTGAATGAATCAGATGCTTTCAACCTATTAAGTGATTTTAAAAAAAACGCATTTAATAACCCACTGAACCATTCAGATTCAGACCTCTATTAAATGTAAACAAATGAGTCATAAATTTGCATCATTGATCAAACAATACATATAATCAAATTTCTATACTTCAAATAATAAAACAATTTTTTTAATTAGATTATCCTATATTCATTTAAAAGAACTAAGAGATGTTTAATCCAAAATCTTGATATATTATCATATTTACTCAAGGGGTTAGGAGAATACAACTTGTCTAGTATTCAAAATTATAATTATCAATGAACTATAAGGTGAAATTAGACAATCATAAGCACAATGACAATCATATATTTAATTACATAAGCTCTTGTAGGAAATCTTTAGTGTATATTTAGCTAAGTCTTTGTGAAAGTTGTGTTTCAAGGGCGAAAAATCGTAAAATATAGTAATTACTCATCCATTTTCTCTTTCTATTAAAAGGGAAATACAAAAATCCATAAACATTTGAATTTATGAGAAACAACTTTTGTTAGTATGATTCATTTTACCTCTTTATATAGAAAAAAAAAATTAAGATCATTCCAAGGGTTGACATTTGATGATAAAATAGGAAAAAGTAAAATACAATGTTGAGATGGATTAGATTAAGACCTAAGCGAATTTTAATTGAAAAATGACGTACCTTTGAACTAGATCTATGTTATAATTTATAGAAAATTAACTCATGTTACTTGTTAATATAATTTGAATTTTTTTTAATCATATTTGCATAAAGTAGGAAAAATAGGCCTTAAGACTAATCCAACAAAAATATTGTTTGGTTATTTTATTTAACTTAATCCTTGGATTAATTATGTACCTCATACACGATCTTATTTTATCCGTAGAAAGATGAGGGATAACTAATCCAAGGTTTAACAATTCTTGGATAAGACCCCTAAATGACTAAACTATCCCTAATATTTTTTCCTAAATTTCATTTGTAATTTAATGTCTTTTTTTTTATTATTATTAAATTTATATTAGAATAGTTATAAATGGTCTTTTTAATTCTCCAAATTCATTCAATGTAATTTGATGATTTCACAAACTAATATATATATTTTTCATGTTTGATTTGTTATATTGAGTTTTTTTTTTTTAAATGTAGTTCGTCGATTGATCATTTGAACAATTTGTTTTCTTTTTTAAAATAAGCTTTGTGTATTTGAACAATTTAAGTAGCCTTAAATTTATGTTAAACTTAAGGTATATTTGACCAACAAAAAAATTAGAAATACACCATGCTATCAAGGATTTCCGTAGTGGCACATCACTCCTCAAAATTAAATAATAATTTTTTTTTATATTTTAGTATTTAACATGCCTAATTAAATGAAATAAAAAATTCCATAATAACTCAAGTGTATATAATACTAGGAAATAAGTTTTTTGTAGAGTTTTTAAACCAAACACAAGATTAGATGGAAAACTATGAAACAAACACTTGAAAAAAACTAATTCCTTCACTACTAAAGCCTGCATTATTAATCCATCCGTTACTAATCCCATCTTTCTACCAAACGACCCTTAGGGGTTTACAAGCTAATATATATATATATATATATATATATAATTTTCTAATACAAATATAAGATCTACGAAAAAGCTACTGAGTTCATTCAAATCCATAAACCCCACTTAGCTCCGTCTCTGTCTGTCATGGGGTGAAACTTTAACACCTTCTCCAGAATTGGTATGATCACCAACAATGAGACCAGTTAAACCATTTTTATAAACATCATCATCAACATCCCAACCAGAAGGAACGATTTCCTCAATTAGCGTCCTGACTTGAACCAAATCAGTTTCTTTCTTTTTCATCAGTAACGCGAATTCTAGCTCCTCAAGTAAATTTGAATCAATTTTTAGATTCCAATCGATTTCATCGATGTATAGATCAGGATTTGACAGCTCCAAATTATCAAAAGGCAAGTTACGAAACTCAGCATAAAATTTATTTTTAGCATCATAAAATGCTTTTTCACCAGCTGAATCATCCCAATTTAGTATTTCATAATAAAAACGAGTATTTTCCTTGTAACGCAAGAAATTTTTCCATGATTTAAATGAACTATTCTTTAAGCAAAATTCCTTCTCCCAAGAAGGAATTATTACTGGCCTCCAAACCCCTAAAAAAAATTCTAAATAGAATTAGGATTAAAAAATTAATAACAAGATAAATCAATCAAATTAGTTATGTTATAATGTGTATAAAGAGTGATGCGAGCTGAAAGAACTTTTTTTGGTTAAGTGATTTTTTTTATTTTTTTTTATGTTTTTCTAATTAAACTTACGTGTTTCATATCATTTATTTAATGTATCTAATAGAACGCGAGTTCATAAATTTCAATAAAGGAATTCAATTGAATTCTCTCTTGAATCATTTTTGAATTATATAACACAAGAAATTTTGATCTTTGAATTAAAGAAAAAGGAATCTTACATTTTTGAGTTGTTCTTGTGCTTTGCCTTTGCTTGTAACATTGATATTTTTTTGATTTAAACTCCATAATTTTTTTCTGTATTGGAAGTAACAAATTAGGACTTAAGAAGAGGTCTATAAATAATTAGCACAATGTGAACTGTCTTAATGTGAACTTTATCTATATAGGAAAAAAACTACAAATGACAAAATTTTCAGATAGAATTTGAACTACAAAATTTGACCAAAAAAGTTAATAAATCTAAATAAGTATACTTTTAATAAATATAATTAATTATAGATATACAAGCAAAAAATAGAAAAAAGTGAGATATGCAATTTCAAAATTTTACCAATTTAGCATGGATTAAATTTTAAAAAATCATTATATATAGAGTTTTTTCTTAGGAGAATCAAATAACAATTAAGTGGTACTATTTTCTTATGTGCACATAGCACCAAATAATTCATTATCCCTTTTCTAAATTTAAATCACTTTGATGATTACTAATTAGCTATAAAAGTACATTTTTATCATAAATTACCTAACTAGAAAGTGGTTCGTAATAAGATAAGAGCCTTAATTTTATAAATCGTTATACTTTTGGGTTATTCATATGGTCATACTTAATTTTTCAGCACATTATCTTGTATTTGTCTTGGCTAATAAAACTCCAGTAGATTCCATTTGTCTTCTTAATTAGGGAAAGAAGTCCAAATTTACTCTCTCACTAAGGTTTAAATTATCCTTTCGTTATACATAATTAAGATTTAGTAGAGTCAAAAGTAAACATGATATAATTTATATACTGACAAAGGTATGAATGACCTTAAAGTATAACAAGTCAAGTTAGCTCAAGCCCAAAATCACTAGGATTGAACTTTGATTTAATTACATAAGTAGTAAACATACTTTTATTGATTTAAAATCAAAAGAAAATTATCGTATGTAGAGGTTTCGTCCTCCTTATTCCACACTTTAGTAAAAAAAAATTAAAAAATAATAACATAACAATATAATATATTATTATAGTAGATATATGTATCTGTATATCTAGAACTCTAGAAGTGAACACTCGTTCAATAGAGACAACATCTTCAAAGGATTTTTTCCTTTCTTCTTGGAAAAGTGGACATGAGCATAAAATAAGAGTTCAAGGACAAATATCCCACATACACATGTGATATGCATACAACACATATTTTTAGTGTTGGTTGATGTCGTCCAAACTGTACCCTTTTTAAGGGGTTAAAGCGGTCTATCCAAAATATAGTAACCCAACTAGGTTGAGGTAGAATTCAAAAAGAGTGTCTGCTTATCATGTGCTATTGAGATTCAAGAAAGTAACAATTATGGAAGAATTGAGGTTTGTAATCAGTGGCGGAGTTACGATTTTTAATAAAGGGGTTTAAAATCTAAAAAAATAGATACACGAAGTAGCCGAAGGGGGTTCGATATTTACTATATATACTTAAGAAATTATTTTAACCATGTATAAATCATATAATTTTTCGCCGAAGGGGGGTCAGATGACTCCCCTTATTCTAAGGTGGCTCCGCCACTGTTTGTAACTATGATCTACTAACTACTTAGTTTTTATCAACAAAGAAGACGAACTATGGTTATTGTTCTTAGATATAGGAACTCTAATAAATGCTTTACTATCCATTCATTTAGGTGTTCATTGAGCAAATCTGATAAATCTATAAGTTTTCTAAAGAACTTTCGACCACATTAAGAGGTTGTTTTCAGGCATTTAGATGTCAAATTAATTTGTTCTTTCATCAAAATCCTCAAGTTAACTATATCCTCTCCGTCTCAAATAATTAGATGGTGGTTGATAGCACCAAATTCCTATTAATAAACTTTTTTTCCTAATTTGTACCTTCATGTGTCAGTCGAGTATATTACACTCCCCTAAGATTAAATCGTAAGAGGGTAAGAACTATCAAATAGCTATGTTAGGAGGTTATTAGATAACTATTTTCTCCGACCCAATTTATATGATGCAGTTCGACTGTGCACAAAACCTACAAAATGTGGAAAAACTTGCAATGTTTTAAAATCTATCTTCTATATTTAATAGGAGAAGAAAAATGCCACATGTTAGCGCCACGAAATTTTAGAAATTCAAATTATAAATAATTAAATATTATAAATTCGAAATTTGAAATAAAAATAGACACATGTTATCAACTTAATGACAAATGTCAACATTTTAAAAACAGATTTAATATTTTTAAAAGATCCAATTTATAAATTTGTAAAAATTGATTATTTTTTCAAAAAAAAAAAACATTTAGTCTATGACAGGTGTAATATTTCAAAAAAATCAAATTTATAAAAAAATAAAAATAAATAAGATAACAGGCACTTCCATACGTCCACAATAACCGTCATAATAAATTAATTTAATATTTAAATTTTTAATTGCATGACCCATTTTGTCTCATGTATTATTATATATGTATCTCAACTGCATAACTGTTTAACATTATAAAAAACTATTACTTCCAATATATTTCAAAAAATCAAACTTATATTTTATTATTCTCATTCTTTTATGATATCATTTTTACAAAAAATGACTATTTCTATCTACAATATGATTGGAGGTTTTGTGAATAAAGATACATGATTATTTTTTCCAGTGGCAACTTTGGCTTGTCAAAATTCTAGATGAATATACTATTGGTGGTAGATCGATTGTATTACTTGCTAAAAATATATGTAAATATTGTTATATTTATGTTTTTCTTTTAAAATAACAAGACTTTTTTTTATAAAAATAAAAAGGACAATTTTCTTCGAGATATTTATTAGATTGCTTGCATTTATTTTTTTAAAATTAGTATTACCATTTTTTATTATTATGATTGTAGTTATTTTTTGAATGCTAAGTATGATCGATGATGGGAGGAAACTATAGTTACCTTAATATGGTTAAAATCATGTAACCTCACATCTATAAAAGGATAAACACAGTTTTCTCTATTTACTTTGTTTGAAGATATATATATATATATATATATATATATATATTGCCATAGAAATTTATTTATTTTTTGTTTCTTATTTCAATAATCTTTTAATATTTTTATTTTTCTTAAGGCAAAATAGAAGCATGTCGAGAAGAATTCTATTTACTCAAGTGTTTAAACAAATGCATCATGATATTCGAATTTCAAACAAGGCAACAAAAATTGTAAATTACCTAAGCACGTTCTTTCTAAAGGGATCAGTTACCAATTAGTTTGCGAGGTCTTGAATTTAATTTGTTAGTGATTTTTGAATTATATTGAGAATATGTCATTAGGATTTGAGTGTCATTTAATACGTGAAATTGAATAGCTTATTTGATTTCTTATATTTGTTTTGATTGGGTATAATACAATGTATAGTTTTTACCCAAAAAAAGAAGAAGAAAAGAAGATATAGTTTTTTCTCTCTCTTTTATTTAACTTGACTTATTCTTGATATGATGTTTTGCTTTATTGAAGTTCTTATTTAATATCAAGCATTGTTCTTATTATTATAATCAATATGAAATTATGCCATATGGTCTAGAATACTCGTAAGTTTTAAAATTATTATCCTGAAGTCGAAGAAAAATATGCATGCATTATGCCTAACAGTTATAATTCTGATTTGTTAAATTAATTTTTTTTTGGTAACTAAAAGTTTCATTAATCACCAATGTAAAGCGGTTACAATCACTATAGCTAACTACACACAACTAGCTATCCAATACATCAAAGCGCTCTTACTCAGTCACAACTAAATCTGAAAGTAGGCATGAGGGCACTAATCCTGGATGGGGCTCGAACACTACAAACAAAAGCTATCTCTTTAGCAATGGCATTTGACTCTCTACTCTTTTTTTCAAAGATTCTCATATTTCTCTCTATCCACAGAATATTTGTTTGTGTTTTATATCTTTTAAAAGTCCTTTTATATAAAACTATACACTAATGAAAAGAATAGTTTTATAACTCCTCAGTCCTCATTATACTACTATATAAACTGTGTTGATAATCTTTTATTTTATCAGTAATTATTATAAACTAAATAAAAAATAAAAAATTACAATTTTTAAAATAATTACGTCACATTAAATATATTTTTTAACAGTGAACATCATTTTTTCGTCTTTATTTAGTAAATTAATGTTTGCTTATTGATTATTTTGTAAAAATAAAACAAAATAAAAATATAACAGTTATAGAGTGTTAAACAATAATTATACTCAAATAATTTTACGTCTCAGATATCAAATTTCAAGAGATTAAAATGTAATAATTTTAATATATATATTTGGGAAAATACATAAAAACCCCCCTAAACTTGGCACGAAAACTTACTTTAGTACTTAAACTACATGGGTGTTTATATACCCCCTTAACATCTTTTATGTGAATTATTTTCAACCCTCCGAACACCTGCCCAGTTGAAGGCTGGGCATTGTTACACACGCACGTTTTCATTGGTCCACGTCGCTAAGGGTTTAAAAACTATCTTACCCGTTTTATATAACCCACCCATTCCCAAAATACAACCCGATCCATTTCTAAACAAATATCCCTAAACCTCTAAGCCCGATTCTCATTCTCTCAAATCTACAAGACCTAATCTGAAGATTTCTTTCGTTAGCGTGAAGGATTTGCTGAGTTTAGGATTTTCGTGAAGAAACAAAGGATTTGCGTGAAGAAACAAAGTTATCAGGTTAGTAATCTTCGTTTAGATGATTGTAGCATTTGACCGAGTTTAGGGTTTTTGTAAAGCTTAGTTTTTTTTTATCTTTTCAGTTTGACGATGGATGTGTACGTTACCTTAAGGTTTCACCATGGTGGAAAACTACAACAAAAACCTCGTATTAAGTATGAAGGAGGTATTGTCACTGATTGTTTTGATGTAGATGTTGATAAATT
>JAJOOO010026990.1:0-12259 GCA_029582685.1 Solanum piurae
TAACCATAATTTTACTGTTCCTATGAGTGTCCTTTCTATGTATCCTGGTACTTCTAGCATACTTATTTTATTATCTATTAATTGCTTTGAAATATATCCTATCCATAGTTGGATTGTTTTATTTATATCTGTTACACAATCTAGATCTAAGAAATTACCATTTTGTATTGTTGGTTTTGGTGTCCATTTTTTATTTAATCTTTTATTCCATATAGTATTATCCCTATCAGATTGTTCATAACTTACTGTATAATATGTTGGATTTAGTACTTTTGGATTTTTAACTCCTGACGTACTAGTTTCTTCTTTATTTTCTTTTTCATTTTCAACATCTCCTGCATTTATTTCTATCTCGTTTTCGCCAATATTTGCTATCATTTCTGTATATGTTTCGCTTATTTCTGAACCTTGTTCTAATTGATCTTCGTTTATATCATCAATACTTCATTTTGGTTCTTCGATTAGTTCTTGTAATTTTTCTTTAAATTTTTCTATTTCTGTTTTCAACTTCGTTTCTAGTTCCTTTTCTTTTTGTTTTATAGTATATAATTCTTTTAATGTAGCCAATTCTCTTTCTAAAGCTATTATCTTATCATTTTTTATTTCTTCTATTTGTTGTATTTCTTGTTGCGCTTGTTGCTTTATCATTTTTATTTCATTTTTTCTATCTATTTCTTCATTTTCACGTGCTATACGTACCATGGCTGTAAGACTATCTTCTAATCTTAACGATTCTTTTTCTAGCATTAGGCTTAAATTATCTCCTATTTTCTTATATCTTCTTTCTAGATTTGAAAATATTATTCTTATTTTTAATCCGTCTTGATTTTCGTATGTTTTTTCATCTATGGCGAATTCTTCTTTATTCATTTCAAATTATGTTTTAATTTGTATTCAATTTTCTGTATTTCTAATTGTAGTGTAAATATTTTCTTCTCTATGTTTTAATTCTTGAAGAGTTTTTATCACTGTTCTAATTAGATTTTATTTATGTTGTTCTTTTTTATTCCATAGCTCTGATATCAATTTTGGAGGAGGGGACCTTGAATCGGTAGACCTAATGTTGGTGGCCCTTTCATGTGTCAAATGATGAACCTTGAATCGGTAGACCTAATGGTGGTGGCCCTTTCTTTAGGATTGAATGAGATATACTCATAATGTACCTTGAATTGGTGGCCCTTTCATGTGTAATATGCTTTGGGTCGGTAGACCTAATATTGGTAGCGCTCTCAAATACAATGGTGTTAATTTGAATGAATTACTCAATGGGAATGGAGGTTAAGCACTGAGTGGATATGGTAAGGTGGAAGCCCTCCCTACATTAGGCCTGGTTTCTTTCTTATCCCATAACTATGGGCCCGCATAGGTTATTAGATAGTGGATCCACCTAAGCTAAAATGTTACCGATCCTACCTTAGGCAAGTGGACAAACCCTTTACGGTGTTGGATAGACACCGGATTCCATGTTAGGCTCACATGGTCTATGTTGGTTAATGCTTATTCCCATTATATTAGATACGTGCTATGGTTGCTTGAGAAGTTCTATGAAGTGTTGGTGGTAGTAAGGGATGCCATCCATGCATTGCACGAGTAGGCTTTGAGAGGACTATGGTGTGATTATACAATGTTTTAATGTTGAATGAATAAATGTGCTCTAAGCGGAGCTAATGAAGAATGTTGAATTATATGCTTAATGAAATTATGAATGATTTACTTGGATTGTATTATGATTTACTTTCCTTGTCATGACTTATGAAATGTTTATGTTCCTTATGTATGAGTATTGTCTTAACATGAAAACGAAGAATGGTAAGTTCACTTTTGGTGGTCTTAAAGTGGTACTTAGTATGGATGGTGGTATGGGACGCTATTCATACATTGCACAAGTATATCTAAGAGTTACTCAAGGTGAAAGATTTAATGTGATGAAATGGATTATATGTTGATGATGTTTGTACCTTATGCCTCTTATAATTATGTTCATGAAGTTTTTCTCAAAGTTGGCACATGGTATGATTTTCAAAAAAAAAGTCCTTGATAAACATGGTTTTTGCATGGCTATCATACTTACTACATTAAATGTGCTAACCCATATTTATTCATTTTTACCAAAGTGTAGGGTTTGGAGATTTCATGTCCTATACTTGGAAAATAGGTTTCTAAGGAGCAAGGAATTGAAGATTTGGTGAGTCCTCATAGTTTCGAGGACGAACCCACTTTTTCCCTTAATGTATTTTATTTCATGTTTATAGCTTTTGTATGGGCTATGTACCAAAGATTTATTCAAAGTGTTGTAGATGGTTTGAGACAAAGTATATATACAGACTTCTGCTTGCTTTTATGAAAATGACACCGATTGTAAAGAAAAGTTTTAAATTATGCACTAAATTTCTATTATCTTATGTGATGACATGTTATGAGGCTTGTATGGTACTTTTCGGAGTCTTGTACGTCGTGTCACATTCGGGATGTAGGCTCGGGTCTTGACAGTTTTAGAGGTGATAACTTTAATTCCTTTCGTTCTAACCATTTCTTACTAGGCACAAACATACATTCGCTTACGGTTAGTTGAAATCAAATTGAAAAAAATACATTTCCATGTTTTGTTCTAAGGCCCTCCTACTGGGAAGGATGACAACCTAACAGGTTAGGTGAGCTCACCGAAGTTGACAGTGCACAATTTCATAGAACTAAGGTAAGATGGTAATTCAGCAATTGATGAGTCTTAGATTTGGACTCATTTAGGGCTTTATTTATATAGATTTAGTGTCCTCAAATGCCTATTTTGTCCCAATAACTGATGCAAAACCCTTGATTTCAAGGTATATGAATTCAGCTACAAAACAAGGACACTAATTTGTAAAAAGGAACAAAGGGAGCTGAAAGAATGAAGAAAATAAAGCCTGGTGATCACCAAGTCTACTTGGCGAGTCATCGAATGGCTACTTGACCGCCTAAAGTTCCAGTGTGCCAAGCCCTAAAGGAAAGAACCAAGTTAGCGAGAGAGAGGAGCAGTCGTCGGATCGCCGAGTAGTTCCGCAATGCAGTGTTGAATCGCCCAAAGTTACAGACCTTGAGGATTCTGAAGGCCAAGGCAAAAAGGGCGATGGAAATGACCAAAGGGCGGCTCGCCAAGTAGATCGGCGAGCCCGACTTACTGTGCCGAGTGGCTCTTCGCAGCATATTTTTGGCGACTATAAATACATTTTTGAACATTTAATCTATTAATCAATTGAACAGTATCTGAGTTCATATTATTATTTTCGGGAGTGAGACAAGTTTTCCTCTAGTTTTTCCCAAGCTTTAGAGAATCGATGTTTTTCACTTTTGAGAAATTGGAAGTGGATCTTTGATATTATTCGAATTGGAACATTGTAAAGACGAAATCAATCTTACCCAGTTGATGGAAACTCAATTTTGTAATGATTTTTATCTTTTTATAATGTCTAGCTAAAACCCCAATTTATGGGGTGTGATTATGTGATTATGAACTGATTTAGTTTATCAGTATTGCTAATTGTTAGTTAAATACTGTTTAGAAGTGAGTTCAATCAGTAATTGTGGTTTCATTTAAGAATTGTAGTTCAAATGAAGTTCTACCCTTGTGTTTTTGGCTTGCTCGAGAGAGAGGTTTTAAAACTAAGCTTATTGATTGATGGTCAGTGGGTATTGGGTTGACATGGGTTTAGCTCGAGAGAGTGAATCTTAAACTCAATTCCACACATTTAGCTCGATAGAGTGAATGTACTAATGTGTGGGTTGTTCTTATTTTACTTGCTTGTTGATGTTCGAAAGAAATCGACTTCATTCGGGGTAAATTGTTGGAGAAAAAGTTTACCTCCTCTATAGTCTAGCTTACTCACTAATATCTAGCTATTTTATAATAGTTGCAATTACCCATTTGTCTATATTAGCCTATAATCAAATCACATCCCAAGAACCCATCTCATTATTGTTACTTCGTATTGGTTTCCACTGTTTGTAGTTGATAATCAAATAAAAAAACCCATTTGACATTCGTGTCAACCCCTGATTTGAATGATATTTTTTTCGATAAATTTTATTCCTATGACTAATTTGATCATATTCATACTTCCCAATTGATTCTCAAACACCTACCGCTCTCTGTGGGATATGACCCCAACTCATTTAGTTGGGTTTTATACTGACTAGCGATCATTGACACTTAGAATTGGATGAAGTGTCCTTGAAACGTTAATCAACATTTCACCGAATTGGTTTTGGCGAGCTAAGACGAGTCTGCCGAAATTGATAGTGCAAAATTAAGTAGAACTACCATAAATGGTGATGTCAACTCTCTCTTGGTAATATACCGAGTGGGTTTTGGGGGACTATTATAAGCCCGCCGAAGGGGACAGTACCCATGTCACATATTTAACTAAGAAAGGCGAGTTGCGCTTACTTGGTGATTCGCCTAACTTCCTTGTTGAGCTAAGATAAGCCCGCCGAATAGGTAGTGTTCAGCCAAGTGCCTATTTGCACAACATCAACCACAATATGTAACAATACCTAATTCCCAATTAACTCTACCATCTACCCACATGCTTTTCTACCCATGGGTACTCAAACTTCCCCAAAACATCACAAAGTAATACCCAAAATGATGATTTGCACTTAAGAAAGTTGTCACGGGTAAAATCATGCAATCAGAGCAACACATGGCTAATCGAACTTCACCCATATGAAATTCAACAAAGACCCATCACATACAAGGGTTCAATTTCACATTTTCACCAACATAAGCAAGTTTAGAAATTTTGGGCAAAAACTCAACCATCAAACTCATGGGCATAGTTCAGTATGATCTATTTAGCATTACCACAAAAATTAAACAACAATGAAGCAACATTAACAACAAGCCCACATAAAAAACAAAAAATTCTAGCACAAATGATAAGATATGACTCTAAAACCAACCTCAAAGATAAGAGCAAGGAGAAAAAATGAGGGACTAGGGATGGGGTCAAGATGCAAGCAATCCAAACTACTCCAAACAAGTGAGAACATGCAATGGAGGCACAAAACACTAGGAAATGTTGGTATTGGGAGTTTAGGATGAAATTAAGAACAAAGAGATGAAAGGGTTCTTTTTCAAATTGAAAAAGACTCTTAACCTAGTTAACAAAAAATCGTTCGATGAAATGTAACTAACAGATACCCCTCAACTACACTTCATCCAATTCTAAGTGTAGGCGATCAAAATCTAGTATAAATCCAACGAAGAGTTGGGGTCGATCCCACAAGGAGTGATACGGTAGAGAATTCAAATATGAAGTGAAAGACATGTTCTAATAGGTTGTAGGAATAGAAGTTCTCAAAACAATTCAAATAAATTTTAGGGGTTGACAACTAGTGTCAAATGGGGGGATTAGGATTGTCAATTAACGACTTCTAAAACAGAGGTGTAATAAAGTAGAATGGGATCCTTTGAAATGTTATTGATTAATTGCCAATTTCACTATACGGGTGATTACTAAGTACCGAAAGTCACCGAATCTTAGTGGGTAAGCTAGACTTTAGATGTATTAGGCATCTCTTGATCAACTATCACGCATCAAGCGAGTTCTCTCAAACCTCAACACGCATAACAATTATAAACATCCCAAAACCGCAATTAACCTACTCTATCGAGCTAGGTAGGTAGGATCAATTTAAGACTCACTTTCTCAAGCTCAATCCACAACAACCCAATCACTACAATCATCAATTGATAACCTTAATTCTAAAAACCCTTTGTCAAGCAAGCATAGAATACTACACTAGAACTGCATTTGCAACTACAATTCATGAGTTAAAACTCAATTATCAATCGAACCCATGTCGAAACAACAATTAAATAAGCTAATTGAGACAATTAATAACATAATCACTCCCCTAATAATAGTGTTTTAGCCAAACATTATTAAAACCAAGAAAACATTACCAACTATTTTCTCCATCAGTTGGGTAACAAAATCCGAGTCTTCACAATGCTTCAAATTAACTTAAAATCAAAACCCAACTTAAAATTCTACTAAAAATCTATAAAAACAGTGTTTAGGATCAAAAACTTAAAGTTAGAACTCTCAAACACTAAGAAACTTTTCTCAGAATTTCAGACCTCCTGAAATCTTTTAAAAATTTGCATTCATACTCTCGAGATTTTCAACTTATGGATCGATCGGCAGAATTAGTTGAGTATCGCCCACCAGGTCGTTGATGCACCAAGTGTCCCTCTCCATCACCCTATTGACTTGCCTCTTCACCATTCAGACCCTGTAACTTTAGGCGATCAGGATCCTTGTAGCCAATCCATTCGGCGGTTCGCCGAAGGTCCATTTCTATTGCCAAGTTGACTTTTCCCAAGGGTTGGCACACTGTATCTTTTGGCGACCTCAAGTGCCACTCGGTGAGTCACCGAGTGGTCTTGGCAATCGTCATATTTGCTTATCTTCAGCTTTTAGTTTTTCCGCTCCTTTTTTCCCGGTAATGTCCTTGCCTTGCTCTATTGCCTTCATAGCTGTAAATTAGCACTTAAACATCAGTTTAGAGAATAAAATAAGCATAGAGGACACTAATACTATGAATATTAAGCTCTAAATGAGTCGAAATCCTAGACTCATCAACACCCCCAACTTAAAATTTTGCATGTCCTCAAGTAAAATACAAGATCAATCAGTTCAACAAGGATGTCTACAACTAGTGCTACTCTAGACTCAACATGAATGCAGAGAAGAGGTTCAAACAACTCATGCAATTTTCAATTGTGCACTCTAAGTTTCAAACGGTGACTAACTATTATTAAATAGAACTCAAGCTCACAATGCTTGCTTCAAATGCAAGTTCAAGATCAACAAAAGCATTCAAATGCCCTCACACCAAGAATGATTCCATGCTCACACAAAAATCCTCAACAATTTAGAATTTCTGAATCAGAAGCAACTATTACACTCTCAAAGATGAACACGTGCATGATTCTACCCATAGGCTTGCCCTTATTTTCCAACCAACATTACTTTCAACTCACTCTAGATCACAAAGGTCTTCCAAGGCTAGTAATGGGGCTGAGGATAAAGATGCGATCATTTTGGTTTAGTGACTTCTACCTTCATGAAACATGGCCTGCATTTCACTTTTTCTCCTTCTCTTTCACACTTTATGATTTTCACAACCACCCTACGTTCTTTTAAGCATGACTCATTGGATACCCCATTTCTTTTGTCAAATACAAAATATTTATTCAACAATTCTTTTCTTTTTTAATCTCTTTCTACTTTCAGTTTTTTCGTTTCTCTCTTCTTTTTTTACATGGAGGGGTTCCATATTTTTCAACATGATCTTTCAAGGGCAAATTTCTCAAACTTCTTGACTTTCCACCTTTTTCACCACACACCCAACTTAGGCTTTTGGCCTAAGTTGGCTATTCAAATGAACCAATGCTTCATGAAGGTTATAGGTGATGGGACCAAGAGGGCAAAGGTTTCCATGTTTCGTCCACGGAAAATGGTATGCTCAAATAGTTCCAAGATAAGTTCATACTCTCACAAGGTGGTCAAAAAGAGGTATAAAAGTAATTTTGGTTCACCCTTCATAAATTGTGCCTAAGATCATCTCTATCGATCGCTTACATTAATCAATTTAAGGCAAGTTCTAGGTATTACCAAACACATATCTCAAAAAAATATTACCACACATGGAATTCAACACAATCATCAAACAAGACTCTACAATATTCAGTTAGCGTGTAACGATCATCACAAGATGTCAACTCAACAACCGGCTAGTCACAGTGAGAAGCTAAGAGTTCACATATGACTTATGCAACTCAATTTGCCTCATTGGATCCGTACACGTATATCGTTCAATTGAAAGAACTATTCAATTCATCTGTATTGATCAAAACCGACACTCAAAATTACAAGAGAACAACCACATTCACAAATATCAAGAGGTGGCAATTTTTTTATTTGGTTCAGAACTAACATTAACATTAAACTCAATGGATCAAAAATCTATATATACCAACAAAAACCAAAAGTCAAACAAATACAAAAACAATATTAATATCCATAAAATAGCCCAAAAGTGATAGGTATGGAAACACGTCACCTAGGTAAACTAAACTAGCAATTGTCCTCAAATGCCAAGAAATAAAAAGTCTAAACAAGAACAGAAAGAAAGTCAAAAATCCTCATGCCAGGTTAACCCTGGGGTGAACTCTGCATGTCGGTGACTCCCTCAGTCAGGGCATCAACGCCCGGCTCAACATCATATTTTTCTCCACTAGAGCCCACCATAGATTTGTCCAGCTGAGATGCCTCCACAATTTTCTGTACCATAGCTCCCTCGAGGTTCTCTAAATCATAATAGACCACTGCATCTCGAACACACAGCTCCTCTTAATCAGTCTCATCCTCGGACTCAGTATCCTCATCATCTCTAACATCAACTCTGGTCGTAGTAGCCAGAGTAATATCAGAACTTGCCGGGAAATCTATACTCGGAACCTCCAGAAGATCCATAGTACTGAATAACATCGAGAGATCGATGGATTTCAGCTCATCTACATCGCATCGCAACCCAACAATATCAGACTTCAAGGCCGTCACATCCGTTTGTCCCTCATGTCCATCTCCTACTCAATGATCATACCAAGATTAAGGCTCTCCCATTCCATGATACAACATAACAAAGATGCCTTCAGATGCTAGAGTGTCGACTCATTATGTGATGGCATCAATGTACTGCTGATGAACCCAAACCAATATCTGGCAGCGACGTTCAGGTCATTCTTCTCTATAGGTACACCTACCTCAATCCATCGTGGTGTAATGTCTGAGATCAAGGGCGCCACCCTTCAAGTCGTCGAGGGTATTCTTTTTTATTTGATCTGTCAAGTAGTGGATCACATTCACTGTACAACCAAGCACCTCATTGATGTCGGTGCTGCTGCATTTTACTTTCCAACCCCGCACCACTATATGGTCAAGTGGATTGAATGATTGGGCCTTCATCTTCCATTTAGGGACAAACTTCCTATATTCAGCATAAAATTCCTGGACCCAAGTAGGAATATAGGAGCCTCATGGATTTGTGAAGATTTCGAACTTGTGGAACTTGATAGTGTTCTGCACCTCCAGGTACCGATCTATTACTCCGTCAGTAGAAAATTGATTCTCCTCTAATGAGGTATTCAAACCTTTGACCTTCAATTTATTCAATGAGGAGGTTGGGGTGCCTGAACTGGTGGCACCGGTGGAACCTGCTCGACATTTAGAGCTGGAGATAGAGGAGGAGTAGGCGACACTAGGATCCTGGGTGGATCATGTAAAGATTTAAAGCGTAGCTCTACTCTCCTAGTTTGGAGAATCTGATCATCCTTCGATTTAGACACGGAGGTCGACAATCTATCACCCGAGTTTCCCTCACTTTCTGAAGTAGTGAGGGTGGTGGCATAGATGCCCATACTATCGGAGCTCTCATCCACTGGCGTTGGCACTAAGGGCTCATTTCCCTTGCCTTTTCCTCCTTTTGGAAGAAGTTTGGCCTGTGTATTCTGGGAGGGAGCAGCACCCTCATTGAGAACATTGCCCCTTGCACGCTTTTGGGGAGCTTGATTTCTCATCGGTACCATTGGTCTAGCCATACCTGCAACACGATATTGAACAAATCAATATGTTAGAAACTGTTCAAAAAATTATCAACTTTGAAAAATATGCAGAAAAACTCGCCGAATGTTCCAGACTAAAAATTCTAAGAAATATTCACAAGTCGGCAATGTACAGGGTCTTTCGGTGAATCACCCAACACCATTCAGTGAACTACAGGTAGCTCGCCGAAAGTTACAAAATATTTTCTAAAAATTAGGGTGTAGAAGGGCAATCTAAAGGGAATTCGGTGAGTCACCGACTGAACTTGGTGAGTTCATGCATATCACCAAATATTATAGAATAATTTCCATAAATTGAAAGATAAAAAGGGCGATCAAGGGGTATTTTTTTGGCGAACAGTCGAACCATTCGACGAGCTCGACACAGCTCGCCGAACAATCCATCATTCCAGATTTTAACCCCTACCTTCAATTTCTAACCAGCATCCCACAAGAATAAAAGTAAACACCTATTATATGCAATTAAGCCAAGAACCACATCATTAATATCTTTGGGGTACTCACACTCTCCCCGATTTATCCAGAATTTACCAATCGACGTCTTTAGCCCTTAAGAATGACATCACCCACTCTATCATTGTGTAAAATCAGTCAATCGGTGTAAATGGGGTTACTCAGATTTCACCCATACTAGACTCAACAAGTTCATAAATACAACCCACAATTTATATCATGCAAACTCACGGGATTTCACAGTTAAATGCTAAAATACGAAATGAAGTACGACATGGGCACACATTAACAACATACATTCAAAGAATTATTATTGCGCACATAAATCAACATGGAAACGATCATGCATTTTAAACTACCAAATTAAAAGACAAGGTTTGGATAAACAACCTCAAAATCCAGTAGTTGAATGCTAGGCTATTGAATCGAAGTAAAATGCACCAAAATCCCCCCGAGCAAATGATCCAACATGAAATTGAAAGAAAAGCAAGTACGGAAATCAAAAGTGCAGTTGTGAAAGTGTAAATGTCTAAAAATATAAAATGAGGTAGGTTTTTTATCTTAAAAATGGTTCAGCCTTTCTTTACCCTTCAATTCACGCGCTAGTCAGCAGTGGTCACTTATGTTGCTGATCATTCATCGATGGCGCTGAATGGTTCTTTTGTCCGCTGAGTTTTGTAGAATCTCTAGCTAACTAGTTGGTCCAAACAACGATCCATATTGGGTTCACCGACCTATTCGTCGAGTCACTGACTGGTACCTAGGCTCGCCTAATTGATTATTTTCCCAAAATATCGAATTTTGAACCTTCACATTCAATACATGTTATTCAAACAACAATAATAACATCTCAAAAACTTGAGTTGCCTCCCAAGAAGTGCCTTATTTAACATCGTGGCACAAATTCACAATTCATTTTTAGGGTTGGCCATGGTGTAACTCGGTAATCCTTCTTTTGGCCTTGGATTCAAATGAGTCGAGATTTGACCCATTTATGTTTTGTGTTGTTTAATAGACACTGAGTGAGAAGTAATCGTCTGGTTTAGATTTAAGACGTCCTCTTTCATTTCTTTAAGCATTTCATCCGACCCTTCTACTTTATTGATAATGCAAGCAAGCATATCTTCAGTGCGGCAATTTTCCGGATCAGTCCTTTTCTCTTTCGACTTTTGATGTTCATGGCGAGGTACATATCTCTCTTTGTTACCATCTCGTTCCCTCAGTTTCCACCACGGTCATATCATTCCCTATCACAGTTCTTCCAACCATCATCACACTCTTTATTCAAACCTTGGTTTCCACCTGGCCTTGGATAATTTTGGCGGAAACCTCCTCGTTGATTTGGTAGAAAGTGTACTTCTTCATTGTACAAATCTTCAAAATGCGCATCATCAAGATTTACTCCGCTAATTCAAAATGGGTTCATAGCCTTAGAACCACTACCCAGGACATGTTTTGACAAAAAAATACATTTGGGTCATCATTTTAGCCATGTTTTCATCCCGCTCTTGGTCATTTTCTATTTGTTCGTTTGCCATCTGGAAAGTCAAAGGAGACACTTGCTCTTCCCTAGTATACCAAGCACAGTTTATCTTCGTCATTCCATCAAGGAGAGTTTACGCTCTTTCAAAAGGTTGTTGTGTAATTCCTCCTTGAACATGATGGTCAGCCACACCTTTGTTGACTATATCTAGACTCCAGTAGAAATGGTGTCACAACACGTTGTTCGGGAGTCCATGAATTGGACATTGGAGTAAAAGTTTTTGAAACCTCAGCCATGTCTCATGGATTAGTTAACCATCCAAGCGTTTGAAACCCTGAATATTATTTCTCTATGCCATCATGTTCGAGGGGAATTTTTTTTAATGTTGAATGCCTCGGTAAGTTGATCCCAAGACGTAATTATAACGACTCGGAAAATGAAACAGTGAAACTAGAGCCTCATATGTGAGTTTGGAGTCGAGAACTTAATGAAATGATTTTATTTGAATTTGACCCAAAAAGTTCTTAAAAATGTGCTTCGGAAGTTACCGGAAATTTGTTTAGCTGTATATAAAAAGATCCGTTTCGTTTTTCGAAAATCCGACTTCATATTCTTGTTTAGGGGGTCAAATTGAGTGGGAAATGGGTCTAACC
>JAJOOO010026991.1:0-11849 GCA_029582685.1 Solanum piurae
AACATTTAATTTTTATTGTATGATTTGATTTTCATAATTATATAAAACTTGATTCCATTGTTATGAAGTTGCTCAAATTTTCTGTATATTTCATTTTTGATATTATAATGTTGAAATATAATTATTTAAATTTTACATATTTCTAAGTGATGAAGATTTTTAGAATGTTCACACTATTTATTCTAATATTTTACAAATATTATAAGAATGACTCATTTCATGTTAAATTAGAATATTAGTTACTGAAATTGGTGGCGAGTAATACATAGTACATTTTTTTTTCTTTTACAACTAGTATTGTTCCTTTGGGTCAAATTCATAATACAAATATAATGCATTTTTGGTTTGGACCCAGCAAATATTGAAAAAATAATTTCTTATGCTTGATTGTTCTTGTGCTATGATTGGAGGTGTATGATTGGTTGGTTACTAAAAATAGTGATATTAGAGTTAGAGACTAATCTAGAAATTAATTGGATCCTAGGTTGTAATTCCAAGCACAAAATTGAGGCTTAAGATAATTTTGTTGCCTTAACCTTTAATACCGGGGTTGGTAGGCAAATATTAGAATATATTGAAGATCTTAGTGCTAAGACTTCTTTAAAGATAGAAATGTAGGCATGTTAAAAATATTTGTTTTGATTAAGAATGTGGTTACACATCTTTCTTGAGACAGTTACAAGAAACTGAAGGATGCGGTGACGCATCTTGTTCAAAAAACATAATAACTTTCATTAATTTAAAGCAGAGACTTATAGACAAAATTTATTAAGTGTGATGCAAAGAAGACATTTATGTTTCTAAATGTCAAGACCAAGAATGGGGTTACGCATCTAGGTTAAGACCAAATAAAAAGTTCAACAATAAAAATGCGAGTGAAACTGTAGCATGTAAAGATATATCCAAAAAATAATATAAAGTAACTATATGTCAATAAAAGCGACCGCGTTAGAACCACCAGACTCGAGGGATGCCTAATACCTTCCTCTGGGTCAACAGAATTCCTTACCCAAATTTCTAGTACGCAGACCATAATAAAGAGTCATTTCCTTTTGGTTAGGGATTAAAAAGAAAAGGTGACTTGGAACACCATAACTCAATTCCAAATGGCGAATCTGAGAAAAATAAAAATAATTCCTTAATCAATACCATCACTTAAATTGAAAAAACCCAATCCGCCAGTCCGAAAAGGGGTGTGACATCTCTGGCGACTCTGCTAGGGAATAACAAGAATTCGAGCTTTTTATATTGACATTTACTTGATTTTATTATTTTATTTTTGAATATATTGTGTATCATTGCCTAATGTGCTACTTGATGCTCATTTATTGCTTTAATATTGTTGAACTGTATTATAAACTGTCTTTTCTCGCACATCCCATCTGAGTCTCTGAAAAATAGGGTAGCAGGGAATGCATTTATGAATCCCACTTTCTTTTGAGATAAAGCTGGAGTCTATTAACACCCAGTGAACGATTTTTAGTCATACATGTTAGGCGGGGTTGGACTAACAATGAAGTCAGAATAGAGCTGCTACCGATAACTTTTCCCTCCCTGACTCGAGTTGTCCACTCGGGTAAGCCAGTTTAGACACCTATCTCCTTCAGGGTTAAACCTAGTGAAATTGAAACACAGATATGACTACTCCTAGACGGCTCCGCTTATTTGCATTATTATTTGCAATTGACTTAGTGACTCAACATATGATCGAATTTGTCTAGGATGTGTATCCCTCTATTATTTGATTACTTAGATAGTTAGATGTGTTATCAAAACATGCATTTATTTAGAAGGTCTTTGATTTGCCAATTGTAGGGTGATTAGTCAAATGAGAAAAAGAATTTATCTTTCGATTTTTTTTATAAAGGTAGGGAGAAAACAAAAAAATATTTCTACTTTTAGAAGTTATTATACATTTCCTAAAAATGAAATAAAAAGATTTTTCACAACTTAACCAAAATTGCAAATATAATGCATTTGTCAAGTCATGCTTCAATATCTTAAAGTTTTTTTTACTGTCCAACCAGAACGAACTACGCACACCTGATTCTCATATCGATGAGATACGTAGGCAACCCTCTTCGGGTTTGGTGATTCTTATTTAAAATTTCAACAAAAAAAGTTATTAATTCTTATTCAAAATTTAAAAAAAAACAAAAGAAAAAAGATTTGTTTATCCTTTCTAAAAATAGGGTTTTTACCTTTCTTCAAAATTAAATAAAACAAAAGTTTTTACTTCATATATCAAAACTTTCTGAACTACGTTTGACCTAATTCTTGCTTTGACATGATACGTAGGCAATCTTATTTTGAGGTTCGGTCAAACTAAGAAAAAATCTAAAAAGTCCTCGTCACAAAAACTAGGGCGGAAAAAAAGGAGGGATAATAAAAAAATCAATTTTTTTCTTAATTTAGAAAAGATTGATTTGGTTGGTACCAACATACTTAGGAGTGTGCATAAGAAAAAAATATAAAGTGTTAAACTATTTGGCAAGACAGACCAATTTTGTTGTGACCTATAGACTTTTTTTGGTACCTCTCGACACATATATGTATTACTTAAGAAATTATCTTGCTTAAAGTTAAGGCATAAAACAATTCGACTTCATTGTTTCATGTGTATTGTGTGGTGAGCTTTAGATATAAAATTAAATGACATGACTTTGTTGATCTAGAACTTGGCCTGAATGTTGGTTGAGGCGAAATTTTGAGCAACATTTAAGTTGGGAAAGGATTATAGGATTTCTTTGATCCGATTGTGTCTTTCAAGCCTATCAAATGACATGTTATCCATAGAACTCTCATTTTGAGCCTGAAACATTTTATTTGAATAACCACATCTTAATATATATCCTTTCGAGTAAATAAATGCACTATTCTTTGGTCTCACCTCCCTGAGTGCACTATCAACTATCTATGCAACGTCAAAATCTAAGTTGGATAACAAAGTGAAAAGGCAAATATGCAAAAGTTTTTTTAAAAAATGACAGAAAAGAAAGAATGGAAAAGTGAAAAAATCTCCAACAAAAAGGAGAGAAAATGAGAAAAAACAAATGAGGAGAAGCTTTCAAGGAAACTAAGGTCAAATGCGAAAATGGAAAAAATATTGGGAGCATTGTGCAAATTCTAAGGAGAAAATAGCCACTTTATCCCAAATGAATATCCTACCTTTCCCTAAGCCTACATTACAAGCCAATGACAAGTTCTATTTGATCTCATTTTTTGTGTTCTCACATTAGTGGATACTTACATAAGGGACAAGCACACAATCTCATGCATTGAACATCTTTCTGAGTGTGAGTGGCTTCTAAAACGTCCTAAGATCAGAACACTTCTATTGTGTGAAGTAAGACTTCATTTATTGCGAGGACACTTGAACCATGAGGATATGAATAATTCTATTCCGTTAATTTAGGCAAAGATGAACTAATCTTGTAAATACTCAAGTATGTTTGAGATACCATTTGAAACTATAGGGATTACTCAAAGTTGACCTCAAATTTGTCAGAAAGTAGTTGAATGTGATTCACATGCATAATATTAATTGTTGGTACCAACTAAAGTCAAAACATTGTCAACCATGAACAAATTCATTTCTCAAAAGATGTCTTTTGTAGGAAGAAAAAGAAAAGTAATTTTTTGATTTATTATGAACTACGTTTGACCTGATTCTTGCTATACAAGATACGTAGGCAGTCCTACAATGGACTCAGTCTCAAAAAATAATTTTTTGTATCCTTGAAGGAACAAATTAGATCATATTTTTATTTTTATTTTATAAAAATATGATAAATTAAAAGAGTTTTAAAGTTTCTCAATTTAAAAACTGGCATGTTTTTATTTGTAAAATCAAATTAAAAAAATCACTCTTATTACTAGGGAACAAAGACCATATTTGCATTTTGACCTTAGAGAATAAACACCCTAGATGCATCATTTTTTATTCCTAAAGAATAAACACTCTAGTTGCATTTTGACCTTAGGGAACAAACACCCTACCATCTTTCATTTCTAGAGAACAAACACCCTAATTGCATCAATGTCTTACATTTTTTTTTGGTATAAGTATTTCTCATTTATGCTCATAGCTTAAATGATATTATTCCGGTGTAAACTGGGGCAAAAAATAATGTCGTGATTATTCTATTTGATAATATAGTGTATCAGGACACTCCTGGATAATGGGACTAACAGGACCCTCCTGGATAATGGGACTAGCAGGACCCTCTTGGATAATGAGACTAACAGGACCCTCCTGGATAATGGGACTAGCAGGACCCTCCTGGATAATGGGATTAGCAGGACCCTCCTGGATAATGGGACTAACAGGACCCTCCTGGACAATGGGAATTAGTGTAGTAGGACCCTCCTGGATAATGGAAATTAGTTTAGCAGAACCCTCCTACATAATGGAATTAGCAGGACCCTCCTACATAATGGGATTAGCAGGACCCTCCTACATAATGGGATTAGCAGGACCCTCCTACATAATGAGACTTAATTTAGCAGGACCCTCATACACAATGGAATTAGCAGGACCCTCCTGCATAATGGGATTAGCAGGACCCTCCTACATAAAAAGATTTAGGTTAGCAGGACCCTTCTACATAATGAGATTTAATTTAGCAGGATCCTCCTACATAATGGGATTAGCTGGACCCTCCTACATAATGGGATTAGCAGGACCCTCCTACATAATGGGATTTAGATTAGCAGGACCCTCCTACATAATGAGATTAGCAGGACCCTCCTGGACAATGGGAATTAATATAGCAGAACCCTCCTGGACAATGATAATTAGTAGCAGGACCCTCCTGGACAATGGGAATTAGTGTACCAGGACCCTCCTGGACAATGGGAATTAGTATAGCAAGACCCTCTTGGACAATGGAAATTAGTATAGCAGGACCCTCTTGGACAATGAGATGTTGATTAGCAGGACCCTCCTACATAATGGAATTTAGTTATTTTATCCTAGGATAAACACTTTCTAATCTAAGTTTATTTTATTTTTTTAAAAGCACATTTGCTAATAAATCACAAATATTTTCCAGTGAAAACTAGGGCAAAATTTTTTTTTTTTTTTTTTTTGTGATGGTTTTCGGGTTTCTTCAAGCAATACATGCATTTGAAATTCAAGAACCAAGTTTCAACCCTTGTCAAAATGACAATCCCCATGATAGCCAAAATCAGCTTCTTCAATGCATGTAGCAACCTGGCTTCCTGACATCTATTTTTATTCAGCTTCTAATCAAGAAAACATGCAGTCATTCAAGAGTATTTTCAAATTGTCTTTTTGAAGAGTGCCAAAAACTCACTCTAAGTGGCAAGTTAAGCCTCGAATCCATTCAAGATCAAGATACTCACCAAAATCAAGGTGATATCTCAAATTCAATACTCAAGTGAAGACTCAAGAGAAATTGCATAGATAGGAGCTTGTACTTTTATTTTCCTTTTGACTATTAGCTTTCATTTTTTTTATGTAAGGATAGGAGCCGCGATCGGGAGCCTCGATGGAACCTCACTTAACTTTCAACTCATCTCCTTGAACTACATGTGACCTGATTTCCTTATAACCCGAGATATGTAGGATGTCCAAAACCAATACTCGATCGCACAAATTTTTCTTTCAAATAAAATCCCGGTCACAATTTGTCACGTCATCTACTTCTTTGTCTGAAAACTCTTTGTGTTTCCAGTCAAAGAGGGGCAAACTGTAGACACGTAATTTTTGACCGAACTTAAGTTTACCACCATTTTTAGAGCTTAAATATTTTATAAATCTAAATTAAATATTTTAATTTTTATCTTATTTTATTAAGTTTATTTTAAAAAGATTTGAAAATAACAAAAATAGAGTCACACTTTAAGGTACATTTTGTTTTTAATTTATCCAAAATTTAGTAAATAAATTAGTGATTTTAATATTTTCTTAATTATATTTTTTGATCTAGATATTTAATTTTTCTATATTTTTATTAATTCCAAAATAATTAATTAATATTATTATTATTATACTTTTATTTATTAACAACAAAAAAATAAAAAAATAACCTACCCATCTCCCATTACCCCCACTCTACCCACTATCCCACAGAATACCCACACACAGACGCACAAACCAAAGAAAGAAAAAGAAAAAACCATCAGGAACAAAAAAAATATACCACACAAACGTACAGAAAAATGAAGGAAAAAAAAAAGAAACACACGCAGGAACAAAAAACAACATCAACCCAATGCAATATTCGCGATTTCAAGTTTGTGGTTCCTAACTATAGTCTTTTCTTCTCGTAAAATAAATTTCACAAGAGGTAACATTTAATTTTTATTGTATGATTTGATTTTCATAATTATATAAAACTTGATTCCATTGTTATGAAGTTGCTCAAATTTTCTGTATATTTCATTTTTTATATTATAATGTTGAAATATAATTGTTTAAATTTTACATATTTCTAAGTGATGAAGATTTTTAGAATGTTCACACTATTTATCCTAATATTTTACAAATGTTATATGAATGACTCATTTCATGTTAAATTAGAATATTAGTTACTGAAATTGGTGGCGAGTAATACATAGTACTTTTTTTTTCTTTTACAACTAGTATTGTTCCTTTGGGTCAAATTCATAATACAAATATAATGCATTTTTGGTTTGGACCAAGAAAATATTGAAAACATAATTTCTTATGCATGATTGTGGTTGTGCTATGATTGGTTGGTTACTAAAAATAGTGATATTAGAGTTAGAGACTAATCTAGAAATTAATTGGATCCTAGGTTGTAATTCCAAGCACAAAATTGAGGCTTAAGATAATTTTGTTGCCTTAACCTTTAATATCGGGGTTGGTAGGCAAATATTAGAATATATTGAAGATCTTAGTGCTAAGACTTCTTTAAAGATAGAAATGTAGGCATGTTAAAAATATTTATTTTGATTAAGAATGTGGTTACACATCTTTCTTGAGACAGTTACAAGAAATTGAAGGATGCGGTGACACACCTTGTTCAAAAAACATAATTAACTTTCATTAATTTAAAGCAGAGACGTATAGACAAAAAATATTAAGTGTGATGCAAAGAAGACAGTTGTGTTTATAAATGTCAAGACCAAGAATAGGGTTACGCATCTAAGTTAAGACAAAATAAAAAGTTCAACAATAAAAATGCGAGTGAAACTGTAGCATGTGAAGATATACCCAAAAAATAATATAAAGTAACTATAAGTCAATAAAAGTGACCGTGTTAGAACCACGGGACTCGAGGAATGCCTAATACATTTCCCTCGGTGGGGAGGCGTGCAAACCCTTGCCCAAATTTCCGCAACGAATTTTCGTTCTCGTTTTCTGACCCTAATTCACCTAGAATCGAATGGTTTCTTCCCAACTCACTTAGATTCGAATACCCAATATGAGTACACGATAATCTACTCAAATCACTAATATTCATCTCAAGAATTCATCAAAACCCCAACAATCAAGATTAAGAATGAAATTTCAAGAAAACTTATCAAGAACTCAAATCCTTCAAACTGAAGAACGAAATTGTATTAAAATTGCATGGTTGGCGTGTGGGTGAATGAACCCAACACTATGAGAACTCACATACCTCTTAGGGATCAAACCCTTGGTGAAACAACCCTCGATCCACAAGAAATCTCGATGAACGCCTTAAACCTTCCCTCTTTTCTCCTCTTTTCTCTTCTTGAACTCTCTTCTAAAACCCTAAGCGTAAATTAGGATTGTAAACTGACCCAAATCAGATTTGACCCCAAAATATTACTAAAAAACTTTTTAATCTGATTGTGTAAGGAAAAGACCAAAATACCTGTCATTAATTCGGGTAGCTTTTCTTAACTGGACAGGCTAACTTCAAACGGGCATATCTCCCTCATATGAGCTTGAAATTTAGCAAACTCGGTGGCGTTGGAAAGAGGATTCAAAGACCTATTATTTGATATCTTATAGGCCACCCAATACATCTTGTACTAAAAGTTATGTTCGTGTGAAGTTGACCCAAAACTCACAACTTAAGCATAACTTGCAAAATTTCAGATTTGGCTCTTTCCAAATTGGTTCTTTCTAAATTTAACTATTTCTAAGGCGGGTTGTTACATGTTTAATTTCATACTTCCATTTCTGACTGTCCCAAACTCTCAGTTGTTCTATGTTTCCTTTTATGGAAGATGTAATCTATCAACTCATGTGCATGGTTCATTTGGTTTGCCACCTTGTTTCTAATAAGTGATTGTCATTGTTTTTTTTGTAAAATCTTAGCGGTTGAACCGATAATCGAACCAATAATAATCAATAACCGATAAGCTGATGTTTTAATGATTCAATAATGATTTAGCATATCTACAAACTGATAAATTTCAACACCTAATGTATCGGCTGATACACAGCCCCAGGAGAATCTGGTATATAGCTAAGGTAAAAATATATCCACTCTTGATGTTTACATTAATCTAACGAACACTGAGACGTATTTTCCTTTACCATTTTATCACTAAATTACCATTAACTAATTGAAATTATCATTTTCATTTTTGGCTTAACTATAGTAAAATAATATGATTTAGTATAAATATTGGGTACATACAAATTTTCACTATTTAATTTATTGATTCATCTTAATTAGATAGTTTTACTCGATTCATCCACTAAAATAGTACAAATAATAAATTTCAAATCCATTAAATTTGAATGTGTTGAGATATATTACAAAATTTAAATATCTCGTTCAAATTCTGAATTCGTCTGAAAGAGAAAACCGTAATGAAAATACGTGAGGAGAATTCGAAACTCAAGACATGTAAAATGAAACGACTCTCTGGGAGATGATATCCTTTTTTCTTTGCTTTGATAGATTTTTCAATCGATTAAAGTTACAACACTAATGGTGTGTTTGGTATGCAGGAAAATATTTTCCTTGGAAAGTGTTTTCCTAGAAAATATTTTATTGGAAAACAAGTAGATTTTGGACTTATTTTCTCATGTTTGGTTGGTGAGTAGAAAAGATTTTTTAGTGTTTGATTAATGAATGAAATTTTTTTTTGAGAAAATATCTTTTATTTTTACTAGAGAGTAGAAAATAATTTTTGAATTGAAATTAAAAATATTTTAAAAAAATAACCTTAGATTTTTTTGGGGAGGCGGGGTGGGGGGTAGGGGCGAGATGGACTAAAAAATAAAAATTTAAAATTTAAAATATAAAAACAAACTTAAATTTGTTTTTGGAGGGGTGGGGGGTTAGTGGGGGGGGGGGTCGCGGGTACGAGGTGGGAGTGGGGTGAAAAAATAAAAATTTGAAATTGAAAATATTTTTTAAGAAAAAAGTAATTTTTTTGGAGGGGGTGAGGGGACTGATTGAGGGGGGTGTGGGTAGGGGTGGGGTCGCGGGTAGGGGGTGGAGTGAAAAAATAAAAAATAAAAATTGGAAATATTTTTTAAAAACAAACTTTAAATTTTTTTTTGGGAGGGGGGGTGGGTTGGGCGTAGGGGTGGGGGTGGGGTAAAAAATTAAAAAATATGAAATTGGAAATATTTTTTAAAAACAAACTTTAATTTTTTTTTGGAGGGGCGCTGGGTCAGGGGGTGGGGTTGGGGGGATGAAAAATAAGAATTTGAATTTGAAAATATTTTTTAGTAACAAATTTTAATTTTTTAATTTTTTTTGGCGGAGTGGAGAGGGGGCTGGCGGGGGGAGGGGTCGAGGGTAGGGGGGTGGGGTGAAAATAAAATTTGAAATTGGAGATATTTTTTAAAAACAAATTTAAAAAATATTTTTTGGGGGGGAGGGGGAGGGGGTAGGGTGAGGGTGAGGGTGGGGTAAAAAAATAAAAAAATTGAAGCTGAAAATATTTTTTAAAAAATAAGCTTTAAATTTATTATTTCAACAAAAAAATTGTAATATGAAGTTGGAGGAGAGTTTTGAAAAATGTTTTCCTTAATTTTTGAAAGGAAGTCATTTTCCTTAAATTTGAGGAGAATGGGTTAATTTGGAAAACATTTTATCCAACCAAACATAAGAAAATTGGAAAACATTTTTCGGAAAATGTTTTCCTTCATACCAAACACACCCTAACTGATTAAATCTCTTCCTAATCCCTTTAAGGGCTGTGAAGAGAGACCCTCTTTCAGAAATAAAAAAAATGGTACAAAAAGAAGGCTTGGGGGGTTTAGGTCAAGATTAATGGAAGGAAAGAATAATCAAAGTTAGACCCAAAAGAATATGAATTCTAATCGGTTAATATTTAACAAATTAGAACCTAATGTAATTTAACAGGCAATAACCAAAGTGGATGTTTTCCAAAATGGTATCAATCATTAATTGAATAGGAGTATTTTCTTGTTGGAGCCTTGACGGTAGTTTAGTTATTGAATAGTCAACACATGATTTGAAATGTCTTCCAGAATAAAAAGCTTTCTAATTCTATAACATCATATACATATTTTGTGTCTCCCAAAGTCTCACTTTTCATATTTTCCCTCTATATATACAGAGGTAGTAGTAGTCATCCATATGTCTATCACTTTTCTCCACCGATAATTCACATCAATGGCCTCTTTAACCTCTAACCTCCTGAATTACATTGTTTTCCGGTACCTCCATGAATCATGTAATTGATGTTGTTTTTCTATCTAATTCAATTAATTGCTTTGATATGTTTTACTTGAGCCGAGAGCTTGTTAATTTGGAAACATGCTCCTCTACATGCACAAGGTAGAGGTTAAGGTTTGCGTACACACAACACTAGATATGCTGTTGTTAGACGATATTAAATTCTGCAAAGTAATCATTTTTCATCATTTAGTTGATCCGTTCATCTTAGTATCTATCGAAAACAATATCTCAATCTCAGAAATTGACAGGCCTTAAGGACACAAATAACTTTTCATCATTTAGTTTATGAGTTCAGCCGAATTAAATAGTTTTGATCCATTCATCCACCTAAAATGATAAATTTTGGATGAGTAAATTGGATGTGTTGTGATATATTACAAAATTTTGAATCTGTCTCTCCATGAAGGAGTAATAGCTAGAGCATGAGGGTACATTAGTCATTCAACATTCAATACTTCAATCGAAATGCCTATTGAAACGTCTCTTAATTACCTCTTGCCATTTATCACTCACTACACCAAAAGAAGCCTTTAGCGGCAATAAATTTTCCTTTTAGTGGCAATATTTATTGCCACAAAAACATTTAGCGGCATTTAATCAAATGTCATTGCATCCAATGTCGCTAAAGCCTTTAGCGACATTTATATCGAGTGCCGGTAAAGACCAATATTATTGCCACTAAAAGTAATTACTTTTTGCGGCATTTATTCAGTGGCAATTACTATTGCCGTTAAAACTACCTTAGAAATGTAATATCAAGCCTAGTTTGTGGCTTTTGCAATTACCGGTAAAGATATAACAATTAACAGTAAAGGAGACTTATTTTAGTGGCATTTACCATGAAAAATAAAATCAGCCATGAATTCACCTTAATTCACATATTTAGTCAATCACTATTTTAAAACTACAAAAATAAAATTCACAAGAGAAATAAGTAGAAAGGCAATAATAGAGAAATTTACCAAATTCAAAACAATGTCATTCACTTAACAACATTCAAACTCAATACATCCACTTCTTTGTCTACTCGAGGTAAAAAGATATGAATTATCGAAAAGAAAAGAATGTATTCAACAGTGTAGAAACAAAGAAATGGATCAACAAATTTTTACACTAGATAAATCGTGGCATCTTCCGGGATCACGAGCATCTGCAATCTGTGCCAATTCTTCTCTTTCTGCTAACACTTCAAAATCAACCGGAATTAGATCTGCCTTG